>VDFB02379711.1:71250864-71273256 GCA_007258455.2 Sequoia sempervirens | reverse complement strand
CATGTGCACATCCTTAATAAAGAGATTAGGAGATGGATTAGGATTAGATGAAAATGACATGTGAGGAATTAAATAAATGTAATATTTATTTAATTTATTTGATGAAAAGAGGATTAAGAAGGGTAAGGTATTTAATTATTAATTAAATACCTTAGGGATTTGGCAGAATTAAAGATATTAATTAAATAATAGTAATACTACTTAATTAACTCGGATAGGAGGATGTTTAGACGAAAAGTGATAAATTTGGATAAATTAAGTGTCCAAATTTGATAAAGTCTACACTTCAATTTGATAATTGTAAGGATCAAATTATTTCAATTTCTTCTTTAAAGCACCACATTCATCAGTAGTATATCCAAATATTCTATGATATGCATAGTAGGAAGCATTTTATTCTTTTGTTTATTATCTTTTCGTTTGCGCACGGGTGCTAATGTAATGTATCTCAAGTTTAGAAGTGTAGCTAAATTACACTTGATCTCTAATAGAGGATGCAAAGTAGGTAACATACCTTTATTAATAGGGCCATGGAATTTGTATTGTTTGGTTGGTGGAATACATTTTTGATGTAAAGGTGGAGGACTTAGTAACCTATTCCTTTTGTGTCTTTAGATGGCGCTTGTTCCAAAAGGGAATGAATTGCATGTTCATTATTTTGGTCACATCCTTGTATTGTTAGAATCTTAAAGCCTTGGCCATAGCATTTCTCCAAGCTAACAACTGTGTTTGTAAATTTTTTCTCATATGATGGGAGATTGTGTGATGTGTTTTCTTTGTGATTGTTATTGATAGGTATTTTCATGCACATTGGTTGACGTATGAATTGCAAGTAACTTTTCTTATGCGACATGGAAAACATTTCAAGTGGTGGTATGGTAGGTGGTGCTGATTTTTGATATAGGTGATTAGGCCATTCCATTGAAGGGCAAAGGACCACATTGTTCTCAAGGTTGGGCAAGGTATTTTTTATGAACTCATTCATGATGTCCTCTTCTTGGCTCAAGATATCTTCATTAAGAAGATATGCATTGGGAGATGAAGGATCATGAGCTTCATCATTTGAGTTAGGGTCATTACCAAACACACAACTTGAAACATCAACCAAGGATTTCAAGGAAGTCAACATCTTACCAAAACATTGAGCCATTATAATGATATGGTACTTGCACTGAGGTTCAAACTATTATGTAATAGGTAATTGGAAAACAAAAAACAAACCTGAACAAAGGATTTTGAGAGATCTCTGTCACAAAAAAAATGAGCCACAAAAAGTAGGACTAGGGCACCCAGGGTGCATATGTCTTGGACAGGGTTTTGCAAAATTCAAATTTTGACTGTGTAATACTATTTAAGGTTTTTGTGTTTGTGTGCAAACAGGTCTGACAATGAATATTTTTCTAGAATTTTCTCAATTTATGGTAATGTAATTCAGAATGCAAGTGTACAATAATGTTGAAAATGCTTGAACAATAGATGGCAATTATAAACAGAACTTCCAGATCTAAGATGCAACAATTGACTGACTCTAATATGCTAAATTATGAAAATGATGATTTTGATGCAATTTTGAAACATAACAATGCACTTTTTTTACTTTTTGAGCTATATGAAAGATACCTAAATGTATGCAATGACACTTTCAAATTTAGTTTTAGATTTTGAATGACCTAATGCAAATTTGTGAATGCAATTAAACTATAGATTTGAGCTATAATGACTGAAATAAACCCTATTGCAACCTATAAAGCAATACTATATGCAATTTTTTTTTGAATTTTTATGCTTTTTGTGATGCAAAAATAAATGGCTAATTGAATAATGTAAGGTAATCCAATGCAAAATCTAGATCTAGGATAAATGGATTCAAATTTCAGAAGGTATATAATGTTAACATGTTAGGTTCACCAAAATGAAATATAGAAATATGTGGAATCATTTAGGGGATATCTCCCTTTGTGGGGGTTTGACACACTTTTCTTATTTCATTAAATAAGAGTGGGAGTTTGATGGATTTGGACAAGATATATGATTGACTTACAAACTAAAAGGTGAGTCAACCTACCCTTGACCAAATTTGAAAGTAACTTAAGGATGAAATGCAATGATTACATTGACCTAATGATGGTATTGTTCTGATGCAAATACAATAGATCTGAGATATCATAGAGAAATTCAGACTTTAGAAATGAACTAAGCAAGACACTACACACCTATGGGGTAAAACTACAAAGCTATGTCACTTTTATAAAGAAAATAGCCAACGTTGATCTAACTTTTAAACTTGAATCACTAGAAAGTGACATATATGTTTTAAATTTTGAAATGATGTAAACTAAGAAAATGTGTATTTTTAGTATATTTTATGTTTGTAGTTTTTTTGAAAAAATTAAAAAATTATTTAAATATATTTTTTTATAAATTAACACTATAATTTAATTGATGATAAAATGTTGAAAAATAACATTACATGAGACGTCGAGCTTTATATAGTATTTTTTTTGTTTTTCCTTCAACTTTTTTGGGTATATTTATAACTTGAAACTTTAGGGCATGGATATATTTTTTTGCAATTTTAATAAATATTTAAATGTGTGTGTATTAAAACACAATTGTTTCCACTCGACTTCAATTTTGATATTGAATATCTATCTAAAATAAAAAATAAATTATACTATCTTAATCTAGATTTTTTTTATCTAGGGCATCATTGTTTTAATAAGATTTAGTAATTTTCTTGACATGGTAATCAACCTAATATTTTTGTGTTGATAACCTCCTTTTAGTAAAAAATATAAATAACTATTAAAATAAATATATATTTGAAAACTACACTTATAGATCTACAAAAAAGTATTTTTATATTTAAAAAAAATATTATTTATATGAGGAGGAGTTGTTGAAGCATTAAATTTTTCAAATAATTTGATTTTTTTTAGTAAATTGGCCTCAAAGTGGTGCTACATATGCATTTAGCCAATAATTTTAATTGGAAAAGTTGTGGACATATTTAACTTATCTAGAATGAATCTTACTAGATCATATGTTTGACCAAAATTGATTTTTAGTTATAAATACTAAAATTCACTTGTGTTGATAAGTTGGTCAAAAGTGCGACACAAACATGGTATAAATTTGAGCCTAATTTCTGAGGATGTTTCCTTCGGGGGAGTCACTATCCTTGTTGACCAATTTCATACCTATTTTCACAATCCTCTAGTGTTGGATCAAAGCTTTTATTTTTTGCTTGCAAATTTGTCAGATCACTGTCGGATCTTTTTGTAAGTGAGTTTTCGTGAGTTGTCAAGGTGTAGGGTTTTAATTGTAACAATGGATAATTGATCTTCAAACTTCCTTCAATCCTCTTTAGACTCGAAACTTGTACATTCAAAGAGGAAATAAAGGTTGTTCCATTTAGGGGCTTGCCTTAGTCAAACCTCGTGTTAGTGTTTTCATTTCCACAATGGCAATGACAATGACAAAATGATAAATGATAAAAATAAATGGTGAATCCAAAAAGTGTTGCAACTCACCACCATTCAATGGCTTCCTTGAAGGACTGAAGTCATACACATCTCCTCAAGGCTTGGATCATGCTTGCTTGAATTGCTTGAAGACCTACAAGTGTTATATCTAACAAATAACATAAACATGAACACATGCTCACATACACTTTAACATGATGTTTGGATCTTGAATTGTTGCAATAAATCCTCTAATGGCTTCTCTTGACTTGCTGGATAAATCTCTTGATATTAATTTCTCCAATAATTGCTTGTTCTTGCTAGATATCTTCACTTAGTTTTCAAATGATGCAATAACTATGTATTTATATGCAATCATTCTAATTTTCCAAAAATTAAATCCCAATGGCTGACTTTAGATATTTGAATTTCAAATAATAAAATACTAGCACCGACATAATTGAATTTGGAGCCAAAATAGGGGACATAGGTGCCCTAGGTGCCAGTGTCCCATACCTATTTTCTAGAAATTAAGGATCTGAGGGAAAATCATTTAATGAAAACATTTGTTTTGTACTTGCAATTTGTTGATAATTGTTTAAAATGGACCACGAAATGCATAATTTAGGAAATTAAGTACTCAATTAGGTCCAATAACTTAAGGGGAAGCGAAACATAGTGTGAAATTGTCAAGGGAGACAATTTATGATGCTACAATTTAGGTAACTAAATTGTTATTAAAAAATTTACCTAATATCTACTTGAGAGCCTTCATTAAGTTATTTTAACGAATAGGTTTCAAGTATGTTAGTTTAAAAAAGAGGTATATTATAAAAATTCACAAAAAATGGATTGAATGAGATCACACTTAAGAATTCCAACGAAGGAAAAGCCGCAAGAGAATAAGAAAAATAAAATAACCATAGTCAAACCATTATGTAGTAGTAACTTCATAACTAGCAAGAGGTGGAAAATCATGATAAGAGAGTTTCCCCCAACCATCTAGGAGGTCCTAGCTATTAGGAATTGACTCTGACCCCATAATGAAATACTCATTTTATTCATCACAAGAGAGATAGCCAAACCAAATTAGGGACCTAATCATTGTTTGGCCAACCTAATGCACCCATATCACATCGCTAAGAAGTAATAGAAGGTGCACATGTTTGTTGGGACTATCCATGTTCTCAATGTTGAGGAGAACCATATGAGCCATAAGAATTATATTTGGCAGGATAACCATGATTGTGGCCACATATATGCCCTTTGAGAGATGTACTACTATGCGAAGGGGAATATGATACATGTACAATAATATAAGGAGCATTAGCCCAATATTCATAAGAGCCTACAAATGGATAACAAGTTGATTGACAAAGTTGTTGGTTGACATGCTTCAAAGAAATAACACTAGCAACCAACTAGTCAAAGTCCTTTGTATCCAACAATAAAAGGTAAGGGAAAGTGAACAACCCTATCAAATAGACCTAAAAACTCTGTGCGAAGAGGATTTCATACCATTGATGGTTAGGCAAGTAGGGGCATCAACAAACAAAATTTAAATAAAACAAAGGAATATCAACAAACTAAAGTTCTTGAAGCATGACAAAAATGAATTATCACTCAATACAATCATAGACTTTAGAAAAAATAATGTTTTAATTAAAATTATTTGTTGTGAGTGATGAGATCATCCCATACCTTCCCAAAAAATAATAATATTTTCCCAGGTGTATCTACTCTTGATGAAACATGTTTGCTTAGGAAAAATGATAAAAGGAAGCAAATGTTGCAAACAAAGAGTAAGGGATTTGACAACAATTTTACAGAAGCATGCAACAACATGATTAGCTACCAATTGTATATGATTACTAGTTTTCCAAAACAACTCATGAATATAATGCTTCATTTATTAATAATTTCTAAGAGAGAAATAACTATATGCTTTCAAATAGACCTAGAAAATATCTAGACCAATAATGTTCCATAAAGCTTTCTATTATTAATAGGGTGAGTGATTACACCCTAAAGCTTTGATATTAGCCATAGTGAAAGACACCTCATTAAGATTATCTTGGGTGAGTAGTTGGTCACACATGAACCATTACAAAGTGAAAAGCTAATAAGTGACCACACTCATGCATTGTTGGAGGGAACATACTTTCTCAAGAGAAGGATCTTGAGCTTTGAAGAATTGTTGATAATGACAAACAAAGGCTTGGAGAATGTTAGGAAGCTCTATAACAAGTTGATGGCCCTATTTGACATGCTTGATTTTTTGGGAAACATGACAAACACACAAGGATTGAAAATTCCTTTGGAGACCTTGTTCTAAATCTTGAGCTAGTGACGACATTCTTTAATTTATCCTTTTGAATTGTATGATTATTAGCATTTTTCTTTTGTTGCCAAATCTTGGCCACTCTTAGTTTCAGAGAAGACATAATGGTTGCTCTTTCAACTCAACAAAGGAATAATGGAGCTTTGAGGTGGTGGGCTTATATAAAGAAAAATGAAAAATTCCTAGTTGGTGCCCGTTGATGCATAAAAAGTGAGAATTATGCTCGATGAAATCATTATATCATTGAATCTATCCAATCTCATGGTGAGGATGTGGCTCTAGATTCTAGATATGTTGAATGTGCATAAGATTGGGTTTATGATTCAACAATGATGTATTGAGAAAAAACTATAAATTTTCCACATTAGATGTGATTGCTATTTAATACAAAACTTAATCTAAAAATGGTTTGAAAGGAAAATTTAAGGCATTGGTTCAACTAGTAGTAAAAATAGTTGACGAAAGAAAAAATAGGTTGACTTGACAACATGATTCTACAATGTTGCTTGAGAGCCCTTATAGTGCTAGAGCAGAATTAGAATGATGATTACCAACATTGGGATCGAAAAGTCCGAATTTATTATGCATGTAATACCAAGATTCTCATTCACCATTGTTCAACACATCTAGGGAGTGTGTTCCATTTATGAAATTCTAGCTCAACCATATTAAAATCACCACACATGAATCAAGAGGTAGTTTGAAATGATTATGCAATCTAATGCAAAAAATTGGATTTGTCAATATTGTTGTTGGAAGCATAAATATTGATAACCACAAAAGAGTGGTTATTAATGTTAACAAGGGCCCATAAAGCACAACAAATGGGTTCACAAATTTTGATCAACAAAATTCTTCCACCAATTAGAAGAACTAAAGATAGCAAAAGTACCATGTCTTGGCTCATGATCACTATGAAAAAATAGCTATCGGGTGATATGACACATGTAGGAGAAAACAAAAAGCTTGAAATATTCAATTCTTGCAAACAAAGATTTTTGAGTTTGGGAATTCCTCATTGAGTATCCCACATGATATAATTTCTTCTTAAGTCTATTAGACCTTGTACATTCCATGAAAGAAAATTAATGGAATATGGGTCAAGTGAGATGTTGTCACTATCAAACTCATCTATTCTTCAAAAAGTCTTCAAACAACTCAACTTCCTAGTTAGAATGTTTGGTTGCGGGATTAGTGTTTGCTTGACACAAACATGCCTTCCTCCACTTCACAACCTTGACTACAAAACTTTCTAGTGTTCATTTAAGGAGAAACTACCCAAGTAGTAGCTTGTGAAGTGTAAAGGAGGGGATTCACTACTCCCAAGTCTCTAAGACAAAGAAGAGTCTATAGGGAGTGAATAGCCCTCAATTACCTCAAAGTACAAGCTCAAGTGATAAAGACTATTTGAACAACTAGATGAAATGAAATATTAAGCTACTAAGTACAAGAATGATAAAACTATTGATTAACAAAAAATGATAAGATTGTAAGAAACAAATTATGGGAACAAAAAACTTAGGACTTATAGATTTTTTCCCCAAAAAGACAAAGTCGTGACCAACAAAAGATAATGCATCACAGGGATGTTTGTGCCCTGCGTTCTTGTCCCTACCAAATCAAAAGATAAAAGTCTGAAATCTGCAATACCCAGCTCCTCAAATCTGAAAATTTGCACACATAAAGGACGAGGAAAAATTTTGGGGTTGTTTTGGGGCTTGCCTTAGTCAAACCCCGTTTTGGTGTTTCCACCTCCATGGACAGTTAGATATATAGAGATAGACAAAATGACATAAAATATAATATACAAGACGGATGATAGAACCAAACCTCGCTATGGAGGAGAACCCCTATAAAAAAATGTAATAGACGAGACAAGTAGATGATTGCAAATAGACGAGACAAAGTAGACAAGAGAGCATTACAAATAGTTTGTAGCTCCCTCTTGGATTGAAAGACGAGACATGCTTACTTGCAAGAGAGCCTTGGTTGTTTATGAGATGAGAATCCGACAAGGCTTCGCTACGGAGAGTAAGAGAGAAAATATGTAGAAGAGAATAGAGCAAGAGAGCAAGATTTGATGAGAGAGAGTGATAATGAATGGGAGAAAGAGTGAAGAGAGGAGTTTTATGAGGATGCATGGGCGAGAAGAGCCGTTACACTTGAGTTTCTGCCGCAATGACACATGTCAAAGGCAAAGGATGCAAGATTCCTTCGTTTGAAACTCAAAAAGTTCAGGGATGCCAGCGCATCGTGCAGACCTCCATGTGTCGTGCAGGAGTCCTACTCAGACTTTCACAAGAAATGAGGTGTACATATTGCTAACACTTTGTCGTTGTCCCCTATGAAGTTGGAATCATGAAATTTTGACTCATAGATTTTTGTCATTAAAGCAACAAGGTGCCATAAATGAAGAGGGCTAATGTGCAAGTGTGAAATTGCCATACGATGCAATTTTACAACACTACAGGAAGATAAAACACTAATAGGTAGAAGTGCTTTATTATGTCAAGGATTTCTCACCTCTTTGTAGGATTCACTTACAAGTTGTAAAGTGACAACCTCTTTATTTCTATTAATATGCTTTGAAAGTTGTGATCCAATAACTTGGTTCTGAGGTCCACTAGAAAATGGGTTGTTCACTCCATTGTTGTGATTATTATTCCCATTACTTATTATGGTGTAGTTTTTGTCAATCTTTTAAGGAGAAGAATCCCCACAATGCTTGGGAGTTAGCTTAGCTTACTAATTGACAAAGGGACAATCTTTGATATAGTGATCAAATGATTGACACCTTAGTATGTGTTTTCCAAGTTGAGATACATAAATCTTTTGAGTAAGAGAATGTTCACTATCTAGATGTTAATAGAATCTTCAAGGTCCTTATATAGGTCAACCTTGACATAAACCCTTTTGTGGGGATGTGTGAATTTGTAATCTTGCTCAACATAAATAACATGACATAAACATGTTGCAATGTGGTTAAGAAAAGGTTAGAGAGACAAAGGGTGATTGAGAAACTTAACCTAGACAAGGACTTAGAGGGCACACTCCTTAGAGACAACAAAGTCTCAAGTCCATGGGGGAAAATATCAACAAGGAATTGCAAAAATACTAGGGGTAGTGTTCAAAAATATCCTTCACAGACTTCACCTCCAAAAAATGAAAAAAAAAAGAAACACTTAACACATGGGTCCCATGAGGGACTTAGGAGGTGGAGTTAACTTATCTTTTGAGCATGCTTTCAAAAGGGATTCTATCAACAAAATGCCCCACCAATGTGAAACTCTCAAGCTACTTGCATTATCAAAGTCATGAAGTGACAAAATAACGTTAAGAACAAATGATTTACCTCATGTATCACTTTTGGAATGAATTTTGAGTGTCTTTTCGAAAGTGCTATTATGGTGTGCATCCAAACTAACAATCCTAATCCTATAATGAATATGATTAAAATCTCCTATATAAAAACATAATGTAATATAAAATAGCAAAGGTAAAAAATTGACACAAACAAAAATATATAAGCTAAACCGAACCAAAAACCCTAACCACTTAGTCGTAGGGTTGTAGTTCAATTGGTTGAACACAAAATAGTGAGGGTGATGGTATATTCCTTGATTACACTATCCACCAAGATCTAAATCCCTAAAGATATGATATAAGAAATGAGGCTAAGATTGTCTCCAAAATAAATACTTTTAACCAAAAAAAAGGTCATAATTTTGTACTCCATCAAATAAAAACCCTCCATAAAGAAACCCTAACCATATAAGTATCACTTTCACTCTCTTGCAGGCTAAAATGGGGAATATTCGTCCCCATTAACTAAGAAATTACTATTCGTATAACTTATGCCAGTGAAAACATAACTCTCAATGCGCCCGCATTCCATTTATTTTTATTTTCCGTTACGACATAGTGTTGAGCGCAACGCCCTAAACAATCATAAATCCGCACACACGTATGTATGTATTTTAGTATCCTTTGGATTTTACACATATATCATCAGCCCTTAAATTTGGAGGTTTCCGGTAAACCATGTGTGAAACGACGGAAGGGAGACGGTCAACGAGAATAAGCCGGCCAAGGGCGGAAACGTTGGTTCAGTGATCGGACGGTGTGGGTTGCCCTGGGATTGGAAAATCGCGGCCAGGATATGATTTGGCCGCCTGAACCGCTTGCCTTGCGGAGAGGGGTTGGCAGCATCGCTGGATAATCCCATGAGCAGTTTATTCCATTAAACAACTCGTCCCCACTCTAAATGAAACGCTTATCTTACTCCCATTTAAGCTCATTCCCCTACTCGGAATACAATACATACATACCCACCAAAGAGAAGGCCTTATTCCGAGGATTGGATTGTATTGTATTGTCATTTTGGATCTGCTTGCTTTAGCTTAATCATAATCTTTTTTATTCTTTTTCGCAAATCATTCGCGAGGGTTTCTTTGTTTGATCGGAGAAAGTAAAAATCCCGAGCTTGAACATGGCTGCCACCACGGAGAGCACTCCCGTTACCCTCCCTGTCCCTGCTCCTGCCCCTGTAACGGAAGAAGCTGTCGTCCCGCCCCCCGTGACGGAGGAACCGGCAGAGGAAACATCTGAGGCGGCGAAAAGTTCAGAGGAGGCTGAGGCTCCCAAAGACACCAGCTTACAGTTTGCTTCGTTCAAAGAGGAGAGCAACTTTGTGGCCGATTTGAAGGACTCCGAGAAGAAGGCCCTGCAGGAACTGAAGGTTCGGGTGGAGGAAGCCATCAAAAACAATGAATTCGTCGAGCCTCCTCCAAAGGAGGAAACCAAGGAGGAACCGGCAGCCGCGACCAAAGATGCGCCCGCCGAGGAGCCCAAGGAAGAAGTGAAGATCGTGACCACTGAAACAACCGTTGCAGAGGAGGTATCTGTTTCGGAAGAAACGAAAATTTCACCCGAGACGGAGATCCCCCCTGCTCACGAGGTGCCCGCCGCTGCTGTGGAAACCGAAGAGCCAAAGCCGGCCGAGGCGAGTGAAGAAGTTAAGCCGGCCGAGGTGAGTGAAGAAGTTAAGCCGGCCGAGACAGGGGAGGAAGTTAAGCCGGTGCCCGAGGAAGAAGTTTCTACGGCCGTTGTGGACGAAGTTAAGCCGGCGCCCGAGGAAGCCGTCACTCCGGCCGAGCCAGAGGAGGTGTATCTGTGGGGCGTCCCTCTACTGCCCAGCAAGGGCGATGAGCGCACCGATGTGGTGCTTCTGAAATTCCTTCGCGCCAGGGACTTCAAGGCCACGGAGGCCTTCACCATGCTGAAGAACACAATCCTCTGGCGCAAAAAGTTCGGCGCGGATTCCATTGTGGAAGAGGATTTCGGGAACGAATTGGACGGTGTGGCTTACATGCATGGGTTCGACAAAGAAGGGCACCCTGTGTGCTACAACGTGTATGGCGTTTTCGAGGACAAGGAGCTTTACAACAAGACATTTGGGGACGATGCCAAGCGCGACAAGTTTTTGCGGTGGAGGGTTCAGTTTCTCGAAAAGGGCATCAGCCAGCTGAGCTTCACCCCCGGTGGAATCAACTCCATGGTGCAGATTACCGATTTCAAGAACGCACCCGGGCTAGGAAAGTGGGAGCACCGTCAGGCCACCAAGAAGGCCGTTGCCCTCCTGCAAGACAATTACCCCGAATTCGTTGCCAAAAAGGTTAATAGTAATTTCATTAATTTCATCGTTTGAAACGATTTGACAGAGTGTTTTGCTTGTCCTTCTTGGGGAATGTTTCGCATGGTTCCATTATATGAGGTGATGAAAATTTCTGTGGCAGATATTCATTAATGTGCCGTGGTGGTACTTGGCATTGAATACCATGATAACGCCCTTCGTTACGCAGCGGACAAAGAGCAAGTTTGTGGTCGCCAGGGCCGCCAGAGTGTCGGAGACCCTATTCAAGTATTTTTGCCCGGCCCTAGTGCTTTTGCTGTTGAGATATCCTCTTCATAACGGTTCTAAATTATAAATGCTTGTATTGATGTTGGTACAGGTACATATCGCCGGAGCATGTGCCGGTACAGTATGGAGGGCTCAGCCGGGAAAACGATGACGAATTTAGCGCTGCCGACGGCGGCGTTTCCGAGCAGATCGTCAAGGCAGGGACCAAACACGTTGTTGAGATCCCAACCACCGAGGTAGGCTAATCCGCTTATCTCTCTGTCACTAAATATAGCGTCCGTTCTGGAATGGGCATTTATTTTTGGGTTCTGTCTGTTTTAGGTGGGCAGCACATTGGTTTGGGACTTGGTCGTATCTGGGTGGGAGGTGAGCTATGGAGCAGAGTTTGTTCCCAGCGCAGAATCTAGTTACACCGTAATCATTCAGAAGTCCCGGAAGCTTGCCCCCAACGAAGAGCCCGTCCGACAGTCGTTTAAAATAGGGGAGCCGGGGAAGGTGGCCCTCACTGTCGACAACATTTCTTCTAAGAGAAAGAAGATTCTTTACAGATCGAAAGTTAAAACTGTCTAAAAATTGTTACAGTTTCATCTGGTCTGTAACAGAATAACCAAAAAAACCAAAAAAATTCACATGGCTTGTGTCAATCGCAGAAATTAATCTGCCAATGTGGGGTCTTTCTGAAACATCATTTGTATTTGGTGGCTGCTTGTACCGATTTTTATTGCTAGTATGGTAGGTAATTAGTTGGGGCACCTCATTTGGTGTTGTCCATGGGAAGTAGCGATTTTGTATAGATTTCAAGTTTGGAATTCTTATTCGTTTGATGTCAAGTACGATTGGGAGCTGGGAGACCGTGTAAACTCTCTGTATATTGTTCTAGGTGTCTTAATTTTGCCAGAGAAAAAAAGATTCAGCAGTCTGTAGGTAGTACATAATTAGGTTTTGAGCCAACAATAAAACTTGTCGGTAGCGCAGTCGCCATTGGATTCTCATTTGTATTAGGTAGCTTCCATCATTATTTTAATTTATTGAATTATTTTAACGCCTTGTTTGTACGAGCTTTTGAATTTAAAATCGTAAATGATTATTTTGTTCTGTTTGTTTGTTTTAGTCTAATGATTGGATTTAATGTCAAACAACCCGTGGGGTATGTTGTTGTTGTGAGGTGGAAGGAATATCCCTTTTGCTCTGGAAATACAAATGGCAGTCCCAAAGCAATAAAGAACGATTTGCTAGCATTTTGATTATACAGCTGGCATTGTACTGAACACAAAAAAGCATGTCTTGCAGCCAACACATTTCTTAGAAACATAAGAAAAACTTTAAATGAATGAATGAATGAAAGATTTTAATGAAAGATTTAAAGCTCTCATAAATGGGAGTGGACTGGTTAGAACGATTATCCTGCGCATGCGAGAAAACAAGAACTGTAGGCTATAACTTATAATAATGATTCTTTTAAATACTAAATCGGGGCTGTAGAAGGTTTTCGCGCATCTCATGAAGAACTGACAGGTCACTGTGAACTGCCATTTTACCAAATTTAAACGTAGTTCTGTGGCACAGATTTTCATGCCGGATAGTTCGTCCTCGATTTCGGTGGATAAAATATATGTAACGCCTCTCCTCTACTCCATTGCCAATTGCTACCTGTAATACCGGCCCGCCGTAAAATTACATTTTTAGCCAATAAAAATTTGGGATCTTCATCCAGAAGCAAAAGATATTTTTATCAATCCAGATGCCCTAATTTTGAAAAGTAAAATAAATAAAATAAGTTTTTATTTTTATTTTTATTTTTTATGTTTATTTGTTATATCCTGATATTTTTATGGATTCATATGCACCCTAATTTTGAAAAATAAAATAAATAAATAGATTTTTCTGATATTTTTGGAGATATTCTGTAGGGGGTCCCTTTTAGCTTAAAGCCAAGGTCTGAGGGGTATCCATTTGGCCAAAATCCATCCAGAGCATGATCTCAGCCTCATCAGCCTCATCCCTTTTTTTGGTATATGAGTATTAGAAACTTTAATTTTCATTTAGATGATGGGGAAACACTTATTCTATATGTATTATATAATTAATAATTAATAAGAGTTTTATGTTGGCATCCTCATAACATTTTTTGAGGTAGCTTCTTTATGAGTTCTATTTGATTGGAAATTATGTTTGTTTGGTCTATATGAGTATTAGAAACTTTAATTTTCATTTGGATGATTAAAAAATACTTATTCTAAAAGTATTATATAATTAATAAGAGTTTTATGTTGTTCCCTTGACATTTTTTGAGGTAACTTTTCTATGAGTTTGATTTGATTGGTTCATTTTAAATTCTATGTTGTTTTTATTGAAAAACTAGCATATATATCTTAAATTTAAGATATATAAATTTCAAGGCGTTTAATTTTTCAATTTAATATATCTATATTAATTAAACACCTCAATATATCTCAACGTAATTTACGCATAACGTTGTACTAATATATAATTATACTATATTATTTTATTATATTATTAGATAAATAATAATATTTTAGTATATTTAATATAAAAAAATTAATTTATAAGTTATAGTTAGGGGTCAAACATGGTTAGGTGCAAACTTTTATTAGGGTTGAGGTTCAAGTTTAATTAGGGTTAGGGTAAATGTTAAAATAGGGTTCAATTAGGGAAAAACCTGAGTTAGGGGAAATCTTTGAGTTAGTGTTAGGGTTAAACTATGGTTAACATTTAAATAACATTAGGGTTAATGTTTAATTAGGGTTAGAAATAGGGTTAGGGTTAGGGTTAGGAATAGGGTTAGGGTGAGGGTGAGGGTTAGGGTTAGGGTTAGGAATAGGGTTAGGGTTAGGGTTGGAGATTGTGTTTCAAATTAACATTTGGGATAAGGTTTGGGCTAGGGCTAGGGCTAGGGTTAGGGTTACTATTATTATTAGGATTAGCATTAGGATTAGACAAAAAAATAAGGGTTAAGATTAGGAATAATTTTATTATTTGGAATAGGGTTAAAGTCAAGGTCAAGGTTAGAGATAGAATTAGGGTTAAGTTTGGGGTTAACATTAGTATTGGCATTAGGGTTATGCTTCTATTTTATGGTTAGGGTTACGGTTAAGCTTGAGAATAATTTTATTATTACAAATAGGGTTAGCGTTAGGTTTACAAATGAAATTGGTATTAGGGTTATGCTTATATTTTAGGGTTAGGGTTAGTGTTATTAGTAGGATTAGTATTAGGGTTAGGTTGAGGGTTAGGGTTAGGGTTAAGGTTAGACAAAAAATGAAGGTTAAGGTTGGGAATAATTTTATTATTGGAAATATGGTTAGGGTTAGGTTTAGAGATAAAATGCAATAGACGCCTCGAGAAGGATATCTTTCGGCATATTTTATATATATTATTAGGGTTAGGGTTACTATTATTATTAGGATTAGCATTAGGGTTAGACAAAAAATAAGGGTTAAGGTTGGGAATAATTTTATTAAGATGACATGTATGGTTAAATTCAAGGTTAGGGTTAGAGATAAAATTAGGGTTAAGTTTGGGGTTAACATTAATGTTGGCATTAGGGTCATGCTTAGATTTTAGGGTTAGGGTTAAGCTTGGACTCTTAAAATATTATTAATTAAACTCTAACCATAATTTAACCTTAACCCTAACCCTGATCTTAATTGAATTGTAACTGTAACTTTGAACATGATTTTAATCCTAACCCTAACACTAACCCTTATGCTGATTGAATCCTAAGTATAACCCTAACTCTAATTGAGTCCTAACCATAATTGATCCCCAATCCTAACCCTTTAATTGAATACTAAACATAATTTTGATTATAAGCCTATTTGAACCCCAATTTTAACCCTAACCCCAAGCTTTATCATAAAATCATAACACTAATTGAACCCTCAGCTTAGCCCTAATTGATACCTAACCCTAATTGAAAGCTAATTTACAAGAACCCTAATTAAATCCTAACCTTGTTTGTATCCTAATCTAGTTGAACCTAGATTGAATTGTAACCCTAATTGTATTGTAAACATAATCCTAACTCTACCCCAAATTGAACCCTAATACTAACCCTACTTGAACAATATCCATAATTAGAATTAAAATCTAACCCTAATTTAACCCAAACCTTAATTAAACTCTAACCCTAACTGTAAAGACTATTTTAATCCTAACATAATTGGATCTTAACCCTAACACTAACCTTACACTAATTGAACCCTAACTATAATCCTAACTTAAATTTAATTCTAATTGAATCCTAACCCTAATTGAATCTTACACTAATAATCTTAATTTTGTTGGATTCATTGAAGAATATTGCATGGTAGACATGAATGGAGACACTAATTGAACCCTATTTATATCTCTCGGCATTTTTCTCAATATTGTTCATATAAAAAAATATGACATCAAATATGAATCTTACACCTAACCTTGATCATAACCCTAACACTAACCTTACACTAATTGAATCCTATTTATATCTCTCTACGTTTTTCTCAATATTGTTCATATCAACAAATATGGCATCAAATATGAATCTTACACCTAACCTTGATCATAACCCTAACACTAACCTTACACTAATTGAACCCTACTTTTATCTCTCGATGTTTTTCTCAATATTGTTCATATCAACAAATATGACATCAAATATGAATCTTACACCTAACCTTGATCATAACCTTATTTGAAACACAACTGTAACCATAACCCCAAGATTTATAATAGAATCCCAACCTAATTTAACCCTAATCCTAGTCCTAACCCTTACCCTAACTCTAAGCCTGATTGAACCCCAACCCTAACACTAATCCTAACCCTATTTGAACCCTAACCTTAATTAAACTCTAACCATAATTGAATTCTAACACTTACCATAGTTAAACTCTAATGGAACGATAACACTTTATAACCCTAGTTATAACCCTAATTGAATCCTAGTTGTAACCCTAATTCAACCTTAACTAAACTCTAATTGCACCCAAACCCTAATACTAACTCTAATTGAACCTTAATAAGACTTACCATAGTTAAACTCTAATTCAACAATAACACTTTTTAACCCTAGTCATAACACTAATTGAATCCTAGTTGAAACCCTAACTCAACCTTAATTAAATCTTAATTGCACCCAAACCCTAATTTATCTCTCATTGAACCTTAATAATTAAACCCTAATTGCACTGAAACCCTAACCCTAACACTAATAGTAACTCTAATTGAACCCTATACTTGAACCTAACTTATTTGTTTACTCTTTGATTTCTTTTTGTGATAAAAATATCTTTTGATTTGATTTTTTGTTGTTTCATAAAATCTTTGATTTTGATTTTTCTTTTGTTTCATCAAATTTTGATATTTTTGTTTCATGAATGTTTTGATTTTTTTGTTTCATCAAATCTCTTTAATTTTTGTTTCATGAAATATCTTTGATTTTTTTTGTTTTATGAAATCTCTTTGATTTTGATTTTTTGTTTCATCAAATTTGTTTGATTTATTAGAAAAAAAAAAATAAATTTAAAATATTTCTTTGGCTCTTAATTTTCTAAAATTTAGAAACTCTTTTACGTCTAATTTAGAAAACTTAATTTAAAACTACTATATGAAATTAGTAAATTTAAAATATTTCTTTTGCACTTAATTTTCTACTTTTCTATGTTTTAGTAAATTTAGAAAAAAAATTAAGTCTAATTTAAAAACTTCTTTTATATGAAATAAATTTAGAATATTTCTTCCTAGGTTAATTTATTTAAAATTTAGAATATATTTTTCTTGCACTTGATTTTCTAAAATTTAGAAAAAAAAATTTAAAGTCTAATTTAAAAACTTCTTTTATATGAAATAATAAACTTAGAATATTTCTTTTGCACTTAATTTTCTAAAATTTAGAAACTTGTTTTATATATTTAATTTTAAAACTACTTTTATATGAAATAGTAAATTTACAATATTTCTTTTGCACTTAATTCCTGCTTTTCTATACATTTTAGTAAATTTAGAATTAAAACTACTTTTATATGAAATGGTAAATTTACAATATTTCTTTTGCACTTAATTTTCTACTTTTCTATGTTTTAGTAAATTTAGAAAAAAAATTGAAGTCTAATTGAAAAACTTCTTTTATATGAAATAAATTTAGAATATTTCTTTGTAGGTTAATTTATTTACAAGAACAACTCAAAAAATGCATAATTATTCGTAGTTTAATTTATTTATAAGAAGTCAAAATATGGATGACAAAACATGGGTTGAAGAGCTCCACTTCTTGAATGACAAAACAACCTAGGTTGAAGAGCTCCACTTCATGAGACCTAAAAATATGGATGTTGCTTGTTCTATGGTGTTTTCCACTGTAATTGCTCCAACCACGACATCATACAAGCAATCAATCTCATTAATAGTTTTCCTGCCACTACCTCTGTTGCAGCGACAATTGTTGGATGGACCCCGCACAAATGCCTCCAACCCTAGCCCTTGAGCTTCTTTTCCATACTCTCTCCCTCCAAAGAATTCGCTCAAGCTCGTCTATAAGTTTCCCTTTGATATTTTTCGATTCTCCTTCACCAAATGGTAATACACACAAGTCTGCATCACACTTTTCCCAAGCATTTTAAAGATGCAGTGATCATTGTCCCACCCATCTAAGAAGAGATCAAGTGCCCTTTTCAGTAGCCCTTCATCCTTAAATTTGTACCTGCATAAGCACATCCATTTGTAAGGGGAATAATGGGCTCTTGTGATTTGTAGTGGTAATAAATGATTTGAGTATTTTGACCCCAAACATTGGTAACAATAACAAACTCTAATTTTCTCAATATTGTTTATTTCAACAAATATGACATGAAATCATTGCTTGTTGGAGGATTGCATATTCCTGACATACTTAATCAAAAGAAACTCGTAGTTGCAGACCTTTTAATAAAAACAATGAATAAATAAATGAAAATAAATTGTCTTCAATCTTCATGTCTTCGAGCAAATAAAGAAAACCATTATGTGAGAAAATTAGAGTAATGATATTTGGGCACACCCAAAACAAATAGTTTTACCTGTGTAAATCTATTTGTTCTCAAATGAAAAGCTTACTTACTTACCCTAGTTTATTTTGTAGTTCAATCAATGCCTGAGCCTTATTGTTGAAGTTGTCGCCTTTGAATCTTTTATTTGGCGATGATGTTCCCTGCAACAAAGCTTATCTTGTTTACATTTTGTAAAAGATTTATGTGCACATTTACTAAAAGGGGGATTATTAAACAAGAAAATAAAAAGATAAAAAATAAAACAATGAGTGTTGATGCCTATTGTTTGTCAATCTACTTTGTTGTTGATGTCTTTTGTCCGTCGATCTGCTTTGTGAGGTTTGTCATCAGCTTCAACAACATTTCTACTTGGGTGTTCAACATATTCTCCCTCTAAAAACTCTAGGAAACCTTGCAATCGTAGAAATTTGAACCCTAAGTAGGTCTAAATGATAAGAAAAAAACATTGCACATGCAAATAAATAGATGATAAATGGTTGGTTGTTCTGTTACAATTGCTATAGTTGGGGTGAGTTTGACATAATAAATTTATTAGTAAATTTTATGTACATATTCTTCAAATACCATAATTGTTGTACAAATAATATATAAAAAATAAGCGGGTCTGTTGCAACCATTACAAGAGGCCGTGCATGCAAAATCATCATTTATTCTTGTCACCAATGCATGCATTGTTGGTAATTACATTTTTCTTTTTTTTAATCGATTATTGAATTTAATATTATTGTTGCTCATTTGATTGGTAATATCAACATTGTCATTATTGTTGGGTTGTGCAGCCCAATCAATACTTGTAACGCCTCTGCCATCGAATCTGCCCTCTCTTCTTGTAACGGTGATGTAACCACAGGTTCTTGAAAACAGATGGGTTGTGGCTTTCTTCTTCGGTGGTTGTAAGAATGGTTAGATATTGGCTTTTATTGCCTAAAGTATGCTTATGTTAATTAAGAACTATAATGTATGAAAACCAGAGATCAATAAAAGAGAATCCCAAGCTTGAAAGTGGGTGTAGCCTATTAGGCAAACCACTATAAATTTGTTGTGTTCTTTTTGCTCTATTTTGGGTGTTGTGTTTAATTTTTGCATTTCCTGTATTTGCTTATTTTTATCTACAATTATACCATATTAATATTATTGTTGCTCATTTGATGTTCTCTGTGGATTTTCTAGGAAGGCGGACTATGGAGGCCACACCCTACACAGGTCCGTGCATTCTCACTGAGTTTTATAGTTTTTAAGGGAGAGTAATAAATATTCATTCATTCGATTGATAGAGATTTGCACCAAAATAACAATCACAACCAAAAAAATTGTTAAGAGCCATCCAAAATATAAAACCATGAACTAAAATACAATAAACATAAATCATATAAATGCTTTATCAAATTTCCATCAAAATTAGGAGTTTTCCCTATATTCTAACAGATTACAAATCTCCTAAGATTTGGAACAACTAAGATGACTCTTAATTCCAAATTTGATTGAATAAAAGTGATTCAACAAGCAATACATGAAAGGCCACAAGGATTCCATAGGTGGTTGAATGGGTCTTGAGGATACCTGAACAATTGATTATAAAATCGTCAAACAAAGAGAAATTATTAAACATCAAGAACCCATGTAATATCGGTTTCAAGATCAATACGATTTCCTTCTCCACCACAATCGATACTCAAAAATCCTATCATTCGAAACACATATAAATCATTAAACAAAAAACAAAAAGAAACAAAGTAACAACATTTGAAAGAAATATTGAAGGAGGAATAGATTACCTGGTTGTGCATTAACAAAAAGTGTGCACCACAAGAGAAAGAAGAACAGACTCATGACGCCAACATACTTAATTACTGCAAGAATATGAGAGAGGAAGAAAGACGTCAATTCTTAAACTGTGACCACCAAAATTTCATTAGATGTCGATCCCGTTTCAAACTGATGATATGCGTATTCAAATTACATGACTCTTTTCTTGGCAGGCATTTGGGTGACACATGGTATTCTCGTCAGTTACGTTTGCCTTTCTTTTTTATGTACTCAGGTCTTTTGATCCTCTGTTGTGACTGATAGAGCATACCACCGGTAACAAAATTCATTAGATGTGATCCGTTTCAAAGCGATGATATCGTCTTCGCGGCTCTTTTTCTTGAAAAGCATTTTGGGTGACACATGGTATTCTCGTCAGTTATGTTTGCCTTTCTTTTTTATGTACTCAGGTCTTTTGATCCCCTGTTGTGACTGATAGAACACCTCTCGGCGTAATAAATTCTTTTTCTTTTCGCAATGAAAAGGGTAATTACATTTTTTATATTTAAATTCAAATAAAAAAATCTTTAATTTTCAAAATTTGCTTTAGATTTGAGGAGACATTGGCAATGATACTTGTGATGAATGATCAACCGAATGCATTCAATTTATAGGCAGAGCATTCCACTTGGATGGAATCTTGAGATTTTACTATTAGCATTGTCTACCATGTGTCAATTATCTTATGGCAATTGTTAAAAATACTAGATTAGGGATTATTATGTGGATTATGACTAGCATTTTTTATTGACAATTTATACTCCACCAATAAGATACGTGTAATAAATATTATTGCACTCATTCTAAATTTTGTCATTTTTATTGAAAAGAGAAATAAACTCTTTTTTTTTCCAAAATGAAAAGGGTAATTAAATTTGTTCTATTTAAATTCAAATAAAAAATCTTTAATATTGTGAATTTGCATTGGCAATGATACTTGTGATGAATGATCAATGAATGCATTGAATTTAATTGTAGGAGGATTAGATGTATGCCTTGCAAGTCTTAGATATAGATGAATTATTTAATATTATATTATAGAATTATTTGTTCACATAGGCAAGGGCATTCCACTTGGATGGAATCTCTTGAGATTTTACTATTGCTATTGTCTACCATTTGTCAATGATCTTATGGTAGTTATTAAAAATATTGGATTAAGGGTTATTATGTGGATTATGATTAACATTTTTTATTGACAATTTATAGTCCACTTGTAAGAGATGTGTAAGAAATATTATTGCACTCATTCTAAATTCCATGTCATTTTTATTGAAAAGAGAAATAAACTTTTTTCTCAAAATTAAAAGGGTAATTAAATTTGTTCTATTTAAATTCAAATAAAAATAATAATAATATTGAGAATTTGCACTAGCAATGATACTTATGATGAATGATCAATCAATGCATTGAATTTAATCGTAGGGGGGTTAGATGTATAACTTGCAAGTCTTAGATATAGATGAATTATTTAATATTATATTATAAAATAATTTGTTCACATTACCATGTGTGAATGATCTTATGGCAGTTGTTAAAAGTATTGGATTAGAGGTTATTATGTGGATTATGACTAGCATTTTTTATTAACAATTTATAGTCCACTTGTAAGAGGTGTATAAGAAATATTATTGCATCCATATGGAGAACTTGAGAGTTATTACATTTTCAGTTACCTTCTCTAAGTTTGATTTGATTGGTTCACTCTAAATTTTATGTCATTTTTATTGAAAAGAGAAATAAACTCTCTTCTCTCAAAATGAAAAGGGTAATTAAATCTCTTCTATTTAAATTCAAATAAAAAAATCTTTA
>VDFB02379711.1:71214090-71250764 GCA_007258455.2 Sequoia sempervirens | reverse complement strand
CATGTATAAACACTATCCTACTTTGTGAGCTAAGAAATGACAATGTGGTAAAATGTAGAAGAATTTTTTGAGATATCTACAAACTAAAATACAAGAAAATAGATGTTTTGGTTGAATAATTGCTTTACAACTAGGTATTCTCTAGCATCACAATAGTTTTTGGAATTATTAAAGGTTTTCTTTAGTTAGTTTTTGTCTTCATTTTATTAAGAAACCTTCATATTTAAAAAAATGAAATATTTTATTTTGTATATTGTTTTTCAATGTTCCATTTTATGTGTTAATTAATGATTAGGGTTGTGTCATGTCTAAGAACACATACTCTTGGGTGAAAAATATCTTGAGGAGCTAGAATTGTTGGTGTTGATGATCATAGAGTGTGAGTTTACATAAAAGGATCTTAAATACATGTAGAATGCATATTTCATAGAGAGGAGGCTATATGATAGTGTAATAGAATAATGATGTTATGTCTAAGAGTGGAGATGGCACAAGGGCAAGGCATGGGTATATGAGAAGAACAAGAAAGTTGCTAAGCTCCTATATTAGATGGTGCAAAAAGAGGAATAAGTAGAAATGAACTATAGTAGGCATGTTATATCATAGATACCAAGTGAGAAAATTAGTGACCATCGCATTATATTGTTAGAAGAGGGATTTTGACACTTCTTCCTAGGTAATCAGAAAGGGATACAAACAAACTAGAAAAATGTACAAAAGTTTTCAAAATGTTCAATGAAAAGTATTAGCTATACATATATACAAGTCAAATAAAAAAATGCACAAAATTAATGAATTTACAATGAATTGGTACAATCATGGAAGTATATATATATACAAAATTTAAGTTGTACATAGATATAAATTAGCTGACAATATTTACAAAAAATCACATTTCCAACATTTTGTAGAATCTTAGTCATTTATATTTACAAAATTTCAACTATACATAGATAGAATTCAATTTGAAATATTTGTAAAAAAAAATTGTTTCCAACATTTGGTAGAATCTTTGGCCATTTATATATAAATTTTTTAGGTGTACATAGATACAAATTAGTTGATGATATTTACAAAAAAAATGATACAATGAATAAATGATATGCCAATCAACTAATAATATATAAAAGATTCAAAATTATCCTACCCTTTCATAGAATCAATTTGATGTAATGCTCCAACACACTGAATACCTACAATTGGCCCAAATTCAATCTATTTGAACCTTTTGGATCAACTCTAACCCGTATAGTGTCAAGTATTGCATCATAGTTAGCTTCAAAAACTTTCCATAAATTCTTATTAAGTGGTCTTCCATGATATTTAATCAATTAAATATTTGTTGAAACAAGGTTAGAGTAATGGAGAATCTTCCTATGTGTGTCAAAATCCTCAAACAACCAAACATATAATTTCTTCATAAGGTACCTTCTAAGACATGTTCCTGTGACAAAAAAAACATTATTGGATACTCAATACCCTCTCCATTAGTGATTGTGGTAGTTGCTTTTTTTCCCTCTATACAGTGACACAAAAAATAATTTATTCCTTCATTATTCTTATTAGTAATAACTACATAAAAATGACCCACATTTCATTGAATGAATAAATTAATTCCAAAAACCATGTAAAATGTAGTAAAATGAATTAAAAATTTGATTTTAACTAATTAATAAATCACAATACTTGGTTGCACTAGGTTAGATACATGGCCAAATCCCATTGATACTTCTATTTGGTTCAACTATATTGCTTATGTAACTTGATATGTTTCAATGGGAACTAAAGGTCTACAAGACCATTCTTCAACCCACCATTTTGACTCACAATATTCCCATACAATATAGATACATGAAAAAAACATGCAATCTCTCTCATATAAATAATCAGTGAACTTGCATTTGAACTTCTAAATGAGTGCAACTCACTCAATTCTATAACTGTATACTAATATTTGTATTTTGCAATATTAGATTCATTTACCAACCAAAAATATATAGAAGCCATAGAATTACCTTGATTACCCAATCTCATTGTGGAGTTACACTAGATTTCATAATTATTGCTACATTGGTTAACTTAGCACCACCTTGGTACTTTAACTCTTCTCTAGCTTGGTATATTTTTATATATTATTTGACATCATCACGCTCTCCCTTCCCATGTCCAACCTTAATGAAATTCTAAAAATGTTGAACACCACTTGTCACATGCATCCTATTCAATCAATAGAACATCCTTGAATTCTTGAATTGTGATGTGTAGTTATCTGATGATATGATGTGTTGATTGTATATAATATTTCTTTCCCTTAAACTATCATAGAAAACTTGAAAGCAACATTGAAAAAATTGTATGGATTTATTACGATTGTCATTGATGTAAAAGTGATACTCTCTTAATATCTTATATATTTCTCTATTCTATCATGCAAATGCATGAATTCTATTTGTACAAAAATAGTAACTTAAATAGAGTTGTAATATTAAGATTGCACTTTATTTTGTGGTTGCAATGTATAGTTCTTAGAAAAATCTATAATAGACATAATGGTACCAAGAGGAAATGTATCCTTACATAACTTGCATTGCTCATCCAACCATTGAGCTCTATGTGTATGCATTGTGTACTCATAAAATATTTTCTCTTGAAAAATCCTCATAGATTTAGCCACAAAAATATTTGTATTCACTAATGCACATCTCTTCAACTCTTTTCCATCTTTAACCCCATATGTTATTGTCTTGTATTTTCCATAACTAGTTTTTCTCCAATTTCATGTATGCTCTCTAAATGTACACTTTTTAAAAAATGTTGCAAACCACCACAAGTAACACATGATGCTTTATATGATGATGGAAATGGATTTGCATGGGAATGGGTGTGGGCTTGGTTTTTTTCTGGTGTTGTAGAGGATGATGGTGCTAGTTCACAAGGTGAAGACAAGGATGATCAATTATGGGTGGCCTATTGGTGATGGTAGGATAGTTTTGTGTTTGTTTGACCTTTGTTGATTTCTGATGTGCTCCTGGCGTATATATTTGGTGTTCTCTCTATTGTGTGGTGGTTTGAAGATGAGGGTGTTGTGGTGGATTTTTTCCTTCCCGTGGATTCTCCTCATGTTGGTTCTTCCCATGGAGTTGGTACTAAAATCCTTCTTGTGGCCCTCTCTTTGTTGATATCCCCTATTTTGGTAGAGGTGAAATTCCTATTGTACTACTTTTTGTCTTGTGTTTTATAATTTGTTGTGGTTGGGGATGAAGATCCTAAAAATGGTGAAGATGATGGATGGTTGTTTGTTGCTTGGCATGTTTTGGCTATTTGTTGCTTGGGGTGTGATGGGTGTGTGTAGACTCATTGTGTTTTTTTCTCCTTTGCTATGTAAATGAATCCATTCTAGTGTAAGTCATTGTTGTTCTTAGATGCCTTTGTGCATTTTTTTGTTTGTTGGTCTTCTCCCTTGGGTGCTTGTTGATGGTGTTTTTTGCACAACAACAACTCAGACAAGATACAAGTATCCTATCTCTCTTGAAAGGTAAATCTCTATTAGCAAGCCTCAAAAGATAACCCCAAGGTATCTAATGTCAGGTCTTGAAAATGTATAAACAACTCAGTGAAAATGTGAAAATGTTGGTAATCACAAAGGGACCTTCCTACAAGCAAATACTGAATCATCAAATTTATTAGATCTAGCAATATGGTGATACTTCAAATCCTAAATCTAACTCAGATAATGAAAGAAATAGCAAAAGATAAGAGTTTCAAAGAGATTTCTAAGATTAATACTAATTCTAAGATTAACAATGCAAATGATAAGATACTTGAAATGGACCAATCCCTTAGAAACTAATTCTTGCTTGACCTGGATAAACCTGCAATCTTACAAAAATAGTGCAATCCTATAAGGAAAGTAAGATTTTTCAGATCATGAACATTCATCCAATACAATCCTATTGCAATTGAAATAAAAAAACATTTACAACCGAACTAAGCACAATGAATATCAAAGTACAGGCTAACTTTGCAAAGCAACCAGCAATCAACTAGCTGCAAAAAGTATGTTCTAGAGATCGCTGCTACACTTCAAGCATCAAATCATAAATACCATTAAGTCATCTAATGTTAAACCTAACATGTGTCAAATAAACTTAAGCAATTTCAACAGATAGAATCACAAGAACCATGCCAGATAAAATTAACACAAGAAAGGTACCAAATCACAATGTCTTTACTTGCATTAAACCATCCAAAGTAGCAACAATTCTAGTCTTTTGTTACAACACTTGCGTGAAAACAACCTAACTGCTAACTTATTGCTCTAATGCTTAATTTGCTCCAATGTAGTACTATCCAACCCTTTCAAATGAGGCATTAACCCCCTTTTTATAGATATTACATCTTATGTCAGCCCAAATAGGGTTACAAAACAATTGGCCCCCTAAAACAAGTCAACCAAGAAGAATTTAAAATAAAGTAAAGTATACATTAAATGCATGTGTTCCAACCAAGTCGGCCTGGGATCTCCAACATGGCTCAGTCCAATGCATGTGAGGAATGAAGATAAATAATTTGGAAGCGCAAATTCTGATGAGGCATTGTATTAACTACTCTCCCCTTTGTCTCTATCTCATTCCACTTTATCTTGCACCACCAAAAACACCTTCTCCAAGCTCTATAGGTGGAATAACTAACACTTTAATTTTCATTTCAATGGACTTACTGTCCTCCCTAGGATCAGCTTCATGACCTTTATCCCAATGTTGTGCAATTTTTCACACATGCCCCAATTTGAAGTAGGGACCTCTTTTGATTTTGGATGTCTCTAGACCTTTTGTTTTATTAGATTTATCCTTTAAGGTCTTGGATGTTGGTCTTGCTTGCCTTGGTCTGCCCCGAGGGTTGAATTGATCAAACTTGGTTTTGGGGCTTAGAAGTCCTGGTTTTTCCCCTCGGTCCGTGGATTTTCCGTTCACCCGGATTTTCTCTTCGTCCCCGGTCCATCACCGTCAATCAGTCAATTTTCTAAAGTTTGCTTTTGATGAATCCGGGATTTTCGAATACCCGATTTTCTGAACAAGGCTGGAGTCCCAGAGGGTGCGTTATTCACTAATTGTGTCTCACCCCTGGATTGTCCGTCTGCCTCCCGGGATTTTTCCAAGTTCCATTTTGAGCTCCTGCTCTCGATTGACATAAGTCTTATCGCCCATTAATGCTTGAGGTACATTTTACTCCGCATGAATGCGGGAAAATTTAAACGCTTTAGTGCTCTTCTCTTCATGATTTCATTATTCATTTTCCATCTACTATAGCGCTTAGGATTGTTCATTTCGAGCTTTGGTCATTGGATTTGCTCTGCTTGCATGTGGATCAAGCATGAGCGCTTGTGTTGAATATTTTCGCTGCTAGGACACCCTAATTCGCAGTGACTTCCTTGGGTTCGAGCTTCATTCGGAATTGATCCATGGTAAGTTGTTATTGGCTTCTCCTATTGTTTTGCACTGTGATTAAATCTTTTGAGTTATTGGTGGTTATTTGGGTCGGCCTTCGCTCATTTTTCATGGTTTCACATTTATTGAATTGGGGTTTGAACTCACCCTTCCACGGGTTTTAGCACCCGCGCTGTGCATCCCTTCGATTATCAATCGAATGTCGGGTATACCCCTGTGGCTAGGTGTTTCTGTTAGGGCTTTTCCTTATTGGTGCGTAGTTTGCTATATTTTGTAAAGATTAGGGTTTCGATATGTCTGCCCAAGGTTGTCAGGTTCAGTGGAGTTGCCATGATCCTCTTGCCTTGCATTTCGCTCAACCTTGTTCGCAGCACTTGAGACTCTGGTGCACCCTAGCTTCATCATTTTAAGGGATTGTGTCTGGATTTTGAGCTCACTTTAGCTCTCATGGCGAAAGTTTAGCCGTCAAACTTAGGGAATCATTATTTCATTGCAAGGATCAATCACTTGAGAGTTTTTGAAAAGTTTAAATCCAAGTGCAATCGAAATTTGGCTCATTAGGGTTGAGTTTCTCTTTGTGGAATCTGAATAGGGAGGTTTGTATGGTTACTCGATTAATGGTCTGCACGTCGAATGGTCGTCGGGTTTCCGAGGTGTCCGCAGAATTCCTGCACGCTCGGATTTTCCCGGATTCGTCCATTTTTCCGATGTATGATGAACTCCCAGAATTTCAAGCTGTCCGCAAAAATCTGAACTGTCCGGATTTTTCCAGTTTTCTGCCTATTTTTGGTTGATTTTAATTTTTGAAATTGAAGTGATGAACTAAAGGTTAGATGATGATTTTTTGCTACTAAATGAATCAATATCATGGTAATTATGCATCTTTTTTTTCTGTATTAATGATTTATTTGATGAATGATGTCTTGCAGTAGGAGTCCATTTGGGTTGGATTTCTTTGAATTTCTCCCCAACTAGATTTTCTCGGATTACTTTTTTTTTTGGATTGCTTCATTTCCCGAATTTTCAAGATTGAAGATTAATGATTGATCTTAATGATTTCATATGGTTTCAAGGGTAACCTTTGATTGTGATATAGATGATAATTGGATTCTCATGAGGCTCTTTTATGAATGCAGGCTAAATCAAGCAAAGCGGCGGCAGGAAAGGCCAAGGGAGACACAGAGGGGTCTTCGGCTACAGATGTGGAAAGGTTAAGGCTGGATGTGAAAAGTTAGTTTCCTGATAGTAAGATAGCTTCAGTTTGGTCTGAGGTCTCAGATACCAATGTAGGAGAATGGAGATATGAAGAGTTCAAGGAAAGGACAACTCAGAAAGACTTATCTGTCCTGACCAAGGGAATGGTGAAGTCCAGACTGGCTCATGTGGCCGGATTTCCTCCTGCAACTCAATGCTATGAACTAATATTGGAGTGTGCTCGACACTATGACTTTGATTCGCAGAGGATTGTCAGCACTGATGGAAGGGTGTTGGAAAACTTTAATCCAGTTTCCATTGCCCAGGCATTTGATATGCCAGACTTACTATGTGTGTGTGCCCTAGACATGGACTTGGCTAGAACTTACTATGAGGATGAGCCTACTAAAGCCCAGTAGATGATCAATTCCTGGCTTGAAAACCTGAAATCTCATTTCTCTAAGTTGCCTAAGCAGTTGCACAGGGTCAAGTTGAGACAGGATATATATGATGCAATCACACTGTTGAGCAAGGTGGCCGGCTTGAAGAGTGCTGGGGTGTTGGAAAATTAGATGGCGCATGTCATCAACAAGATTGAGCAAGGTATCAATTATCACTGGGCAGGGATTATCAGTGCAATGATTGACAGCCAAATGAGAGATGTGCTGGAATCAAAGAAATTCACTATGTCATCTTATGTGATGTATGTGCTTGCTAGATTTTATCAATACAGGGGATTGAATCCAAAAGGAACATTCAGAAAGGATGTCATTTATGAGGTATACCCTGAGCTGCACCTAGGGAATCAGAATTATAGGAGAGCAAATGATGCATTTACTATGCATATTACTAGGTTGCTTTAGAATGCAGAGCATGTGAGAATTTCTGATGGAGCCAAGAAGCTGATCAAGAAATATGGAGCTTGGTTTATACAATTCCCTACCTTCTCCTATATCAAGATTGATGGATGTCCAACTGCTCCATACAGATTGCCAAGATATCCTATCGACCATGTCATACTTTTGGAGGTTACCCGGTAGGTATGTGATTTTGATTCCGTTGTTAAAAGAGAGAAGCACAAAACAGGGTTTGGTGGGGATTTTCCTTTGAAAATCGGTATAGCTGAGGTTTTCCCTTCAATCCAATTGGCTCATGCATCAGGAGGGGAATTGAGTACTTATGGTTTCTCTTTCCATTGTAAGAGGGCAAGCTTTGATATTACTGGTGAAGCACAGAAGAAAGCTACCAAAGAATATCACCATAAAGATGATCTAGAGGACTATTGGGAAAATAGCAAGGATGATTTTGAGGTGAGAAAGAAAAGATATTCTAGGCTTCCAGTTGATGTGATCAGAATGTACAATGTCAAGTTGGTTCCTGATCAGTTGGAAGACAATGGAAATTTGGTCCAGGATCATGCATATGAATCAGTTAAAGACAGGCCCATTGGAGATATAAACTGGTCAGAAAAGGAAATAACTAAGCTGGAGGAATTAATGGCTCCTATTATGAAATCTACCAAGTCCTGGCTAAAGCATAAAGTATGGGAATTGGAAAGTGAAAAGGTACCCTGTACCTTAAATTTGATGGGAAATTTGAATGCCCATTCCACTTCAGAGGAATCCGGTGAGGATGATTCTGCTAGCAAAACTAAGGTAAGCTCACCTTTCAAGATTAAAATCAGAGGCCCTAAGGAAGATGAGCCGGAAAAGAAAAGAAAACCTAGGGGAAAGAAGAGGAGTCGAACTGTGAAAATAGGTAAGTCTACAGAAGAGGAGGAACTTGAGAAAGCAGAGAAAGAAGATGCTCCTCCAGAGCCAAAAAGGGCAAGGACAACCAGGGCTTCCAAGAAGAAAGGTCAAGAAACTTCTAAGGATAAGGTGGATCCTTATTTGGTTGATGTGGAAAGTTCAGGAGAGAAAACTAGGGTTTACTCAAGAAGGTCAAGACCTCCATCTCCCAAGGAGACAATTCAAAAAGCAAACCCTCTTCTAATGGCAACCACTGCAGAACAACAAAAGGATACCTCTTCTCCATTGGGTATGCCTGAGCAGACAACTCATGGAGAGCATGAGACAAGTGAAGAAGCAGAACCGTTTAAGGATGGAGAACTTTATGGTGCATCTACTAAGCTTGAGGTTGGAGGTGTGGAAGTGCATCCTTCTCCATTAGTACAGTATGAGGATTCTCCTCCTGCAAGTAGCAAAGATAATAGATCCCCTGAGAAGGAGGATGTTCTTGTTAAGACTCCATCACCCCTGCAAGAAGAAAAGCCAGAGTTGGAGAACAGAGGTGATCAATCTCCTGAAAAGGAAAAGGATGAAACAGTGGAACAACATGAAGAGGTCAAGAAAGATGAAATCTACGTGGATCCTACTATTCCGAATTGGTTAGACAAAGAAATCAGGAGGAAACAGGTCATTGTTGAGGACACTCCTCTCAACTGGGATGAAATGTTGGCTAAGATTGGAAAAGGAAAGAAGAAGAAGGTAGCCAAGTTGATTTGAAAGATCGACAGAGATGAAGCTAGTAACCAGGTTATCCATGTTGCTACCCCTGCTGCTGATAAAAGTAGAGATGAGGTCACTGAGAAGGATTATGATGTACAGACCATCAATCTTGGGCCCGCTTCTATGGAGCAAGACATTGAAGAATATGAAGGGTCTAGTGCAGTGATCATTGGGAGATTGAGAAAGGAAACATAGTCTAAGCATGAGCTAAAGAAGGAGAATGAAAGGCTTAGGAAATGTTTAGAAGATTTAATGAAGCCTTTGCCATCTTTTCACCCATCCTCTTCTGCTATTGCTGGTTTCTTGCCAAGGGAGACCATTTCTAGAATAGAAAAGATGAAGGCTTCTACCATGGCTATAATAGATTGGTTAAAGGAGGTGCAGACTAAAGGAGATGATGCAATAAAAGAAATCCTTTCAACTAGAAAGGATGCAACAATGGCTAAGGATTTGTTAGAGCATGTGTTGTCTCAGGACAAGGAGGATACTGATCTCTTATTGCAGAAAACTAAGGCAATTATGGAGTATAGTAGGGATTGGCTGGTTACTGATGGAATCCTCCCTTCATCTAGGGTTAATGAGCCTTGGGAGTGGTTTGAAGCCTTACAAATCCGGCAGAAAGCCATCAAGAAGATCTATAAACAAAAGAAGCAGATGGATGGTAATCTAACTAGTGTTTATGATGGATGCATCGCTTTTTTTGAAATAATGACTGGCAAAAGGAAGATCACCCCTAAATACCTGAGTTTGGAACAATTGAGGGAATGGTGGCATGATGTCTATTCCCCTGATATTGAAAACTCTATGACAGGGCACCAATTGGATGATGTGGCTACTTATCTGGCTATGGTGGATAAGTACTTAGCATATAAGGGTGATTGGGATACAACGGTTAAGCAGTCAAAGGAAGAAATTGGGTCAATTGAATGTAGGCTCAAAATCCTACCCTTGCCACCTGTTACTGAGCTGAATAGGGTGTTTTTGAAGGTTCATGAATCGCTGGATCAGAACAAGGATAAGGGAGGCGGTAATTAATGCTAGCTTGAAGATTTGTGCTTCCCTATTATTATAGGGCATGTGTTGATCTGAGCTGCATTGGTGAATGTGTTTTGGCCAACCTTGATGATGTACCGGCATTTAATGTGTGCCTTATTTTGAAATTCCTGAGGCTGACTTATTTTGGCTATTTTATTTTGTAAATGTTTGGCTGGGCTGACATGTTTTGAGGATTCTCTATAAATGGCATTCTTGCCTCATTTGTAAGGAGTTAGTTAGACATATAATAGAGACAAGCTAGATTAAGAAAGAAATAGAGCATTCTGTAGTAGAGATAGTAGTTAGTTCTTTGAAGCAAGTTCTGTAACATAGAACAGTGGAATTTTTGTTACATTTTGTGATCTAATACAATTGAAGGCATTGTGGTTTCTCTGGTGAATTCTTTGTGTTAGTTTATTTTGCATGGTTCCTATTGTTCCATCTTTGAAATTGCTTGAAGATATAAGAATTGATGTTAAATTTAGAACTAGATTAGTTTGGTGAATGATGTTTATGGTTTTATGCTTAGAGTGTTGTAGCAATCTCTGGTCTATACTCCTAGTAACTATCTGATTGTAGTAGACTGGTGAAGTCAACCTGGACCATACATCTATTTGTGCTTAGTTCGATTATAGATGAATGTCTATGATTTGAAAATTTGTATGCCTTAGAAGATTGCACCTTTCTTGTGATATTGCATGGTGGGTTAAGCAGGAATTGGTTATTTGAGATTGGTCCATTCCAGGAATTTATCAGTTGCATTGTTTATCTTAGAAATAGTTTAGTTTCGTTACATCTCTTACACTCTCATCTTTTGTTGATTCTTTATTTTTCGGTTAGATTTAGGATTTAAGATCATAATATTGCAAGATATGATAAGTTGGAAAGATACAGTTTGCTTGTAGTAAGGTTCGATTGTGATTACCAGCATTTTCACATATTATCTGAGTTGTTTATGCATTGTCAAGACCTGACACCCAAGAGACCTTGGGGTGATTTTCAGCAATTCATTGTTGAAGATTATCTTTCAAGAGAGATAGAATATCCTTTTCTGTCTGAGTTGTTGCTGTGCAGAAAACACTATCAATAGATTGGCGCTAGAAGGAGGGCCTGAATGAGCTCACGAGATCGTTTCTTAAACGCCATCTCTCCAGAGAGATATAGAAGAAATACCAGATCTACCCTAGGAGAGGAGGATTTACAAGAATTACAGTTCCCCACTAGGTCAAGGAGGACTCAAGAAAGGGGAGAATCATCATCACCCATCCCTTCACCAACATCATCCACATCTTCACTCCTAGAAGTTGAAGCCATACCCATCCTTGAGGTAGTTCCCATTCAGCAACCCCAACCTATCATTAATCAACCACAACCACCACCACCACTCTTACCAATGGCCTTCCTTGCTAATAATCCATCTCCCTTTTTTTTAATGCTTACAATGTTATGCCCAAGAACCCTGAGCATTTATGTTTGAAATTTCATGTCAATGACCCAAACAGGACCGTAGAAGAGCATATCAGGATCTTTCAAACCTATCTCAAAGATAGAGGAATCGCTCATGAGGATGTCGCCTGTAGGTTATTTCCTTATTCATTGGGAGAGGAGGAATTTTACTGGTACAGTCACCTCCCATCTAGTTCGATTCTTAACTGGAGTGATCTTGAAACTGCCTTTTTACAGAAGTTCAAGATACCTATTAGTGCCAATTAATTGTATCTGCAGTTCACTAGAGTCAAGAAAGAGTTTAATGAACCAATATCTAGTTTCAATAATAAGTTCCATCATGCATATACAAGACTCCATGACTCTTATGTCCTAGATGATGCTACTGCCCTAGGAGTCTATTATGAAGCATTGGACAGCCTTACAACAACCTTTTTGAAATGGAGACCTAATCCTCCAGCTCGCCTAGTTGATGCTTATACAGAAGCAGTCAAACTTAGCACAGACTTAAGGCAACATTTGGTTGGACCATTTCCTTCTCTAGGGCCGGTTGCACATCCAAACCAGGTTCAGGCAGTGAATCAGGCACTCGCCAATCATACGCCAATCATGAATCCAATACCTCAATTGCCTTTGGTGCCACATCCAGATCTCTCCTATAATGAATTTCCATCAGTAGCAAGTTAACCAGCCCTTGTATCAGCAGTAGCCAACTGGTTTCCCTGCTTACTTGTAGAATTCTAAAGTGTTGCATCAGTCCATGGGATCTGCTACAATGTCTGTTCCTCCTCAGGGTAATTCGAGTCAAACCCCTTATGGAGATCTAAATAAAGATAGGGTTGATGAAATGGCTGAGCAGATAAAAAAGTTAAACTTAGAGGTGACTTACCTAAGGAATCAAAACAACCAATTACAAGCTACTCAGAGAAATTTACAATCTAATCAGAACAGAGAGCATCCACGGGGGAAAATTTTTGATAGGGGACAGCGTAATGAAAGGGGTTACAACAATGACAGGGGATATAATCAAGACAGAGGTTACAATAATGAGAGAGGATTCAATAATGACAGAGGGTATAACAATGATAGAAGACATAATTTTGATAGAGGACAAGGTAGTGGGCTAAGATTTGATAGGAGGCAGCCACAGGGATAGAACAGGACGTGGAATACATGACCTAATAATGGAGGAGTCCCTACTCCATTGGATCAACTTGTCAATCAATCTGTTAATCATCTAATTAGTCAAGACAAGCCTCCTAGTGGTGTATATCTGGCTAAGGCTACCATGTTAGGGTGGTGTAGGCTCCATAAGACAAGCCAACATTCTGAGTTAGAATGTCCAGAATTCCAAACCGCGGCCTCTATTTTCCAATATGAAGTGGAGAATAATGCAAATGGTCAGGAGATTGTTCCCTCTATCCCCTATGACTCTCCTGTGCTGGTGTTGAATCATGCTCCTTTTCCAATAGGTGAAGAAAATGTTCCAGAAGAGGAATCTGATTCCCAGAAGGATAAAACAGATCAAATCTGCAATGGAGATGAGGTAGCTCAGTTATTCAATGAGGAGGTAACAAATGATAATGGACCCTTAGATCAAGAAGAGGCCTATGTTGAAGAAGTGCAGATGTTCCAGAGGCACGGTAAAGGATATGATTTAAGAGATATACCCCATAGGCGCCCGCAGGCTGGGGGTCCTTTTACCACCTCCATTCCCCCTAATAATTTTAATATCCCTCCAGACCCAAGTGCTAGTAATAATCTGCCCTTTCCACATGTTTCCAGGCAGTACCTTTCAAAGGAAAGACAAGCTCAAACTGACCCACAGAAGGAAAAAACTATTCAAGCAGGTAAAGATAAGATAGAGGAATCTTCCAGGGACATCCCCACTAATTTAAGTGAGGAGAAAATGGCCTTGTATGATGCTGAGGAATTCAAGAAGTTAAAGGTAAACCTTTCAGTATTCGAATTGCTAAGGTCCCCAGCAATTAGGAATGCAGTTCTAGGTGCCTATGGTACACATCCGGTGTCTTTGGATAAACCTTCCAGTGAGAGTGTCAACAAGGTTACTGGTTCTCAGGCTGTGAAGACACAAAGCCAGGCTTATTAGAATAACTTGCCCCCTGGAGAAAATGGCAAGGAGAAAGACAAGACTCAAGTGGCTCAGGTAGATACTCAACCAACTTTGTTTCAAGGGAAGATGGATACTCCACCGTTCTTAATCTCTGTACGCATATTCGGTAAGAATTTACATAACTATTTACTGGATTCTGGTGCTTCTACTAATGTGATGCCATTTGGAGTATGTAGAGCCTTAGGGATTACACCTGTTGACTCCCAGAAGGAGGTAACTCAGTTGGATAGAACTAAAGTAAATGTAGTGGGAGAATTAAACATGATTCACATGCAAGTAGCTTCTGACCCAAGAATCCAACAGGTTATCAATATTCAAGTAGCTGATATCCCTGATGCGTATGGCTTAATTCTAAGAAGAGATTTTATGAAGGCCCTAAATGGATATGTATCTACTGATCACTCCCACATGTGGCTTCCCTAGTACCAAATCAGATCATAATTGAGAGATAGCCAAGAATGAAATACATGATTACAGAGTATCAAAATACTTCAAATGAAGTTCTGATATCAAAAGTAGGCATGAGAAATTATATGCTAATGACTCTTTATGAGGAGTCAGATTCAGAGGAGGTATTGATGCTAAATACGATGTCTATTGATACAGAAACATAATCTAGCAATGCTACTATTCTAACATGATCAGTTAAGGAAGAGGATGAATTCGAGGATAATCAGATTGGCCTGCTAGAAAACTTCTAGGAATTTATTAGGTAGTGTATTGAAAACCAAGTTCACCTCGGCAGGAGAACAAACTTCGAAGAGTTGCTCTTACCCAACTGGTGTAGAGTTCACAATGCTTCCCATTCAGAGCTGGAATGTTGTTTATGCCAAGCAGCAGTAAAATGAGTGTAGAAATGCATAAATCCAACCCTGACAGTTAAGACAGACATACAATGCCCTCCAGAAGATTACAAAGGAAAGAAAGTGATGTCGTCCAAGGAATCTTCCAGCAGTAATAACCCGAAGGATATGATGAAGAGGAGTCTGACCGCTGAATGTTGGACCCTCAGATTTGATGGATCTAAATCCAAGCACGGAGCTGGAGCAGGATTCGAATTGATTAGCCCAAAAGGTAAAACCTTCTTTGCAGCTCAGACTTCAATTTCACTGTACTAATAACGTAGCAGAATATGAGGCATTGATTCATGGACTTCTTATGGCACTTAAGAAAAAAGTTAAGATTCTGCAAGTTTTCGGTAATTCTGAGCTGGTAATTAAGCAAGTAAGGAAACAATATTCATGCCACGATAGGAGAATGAATAATTATAGGCATAGAGCATGGGACCTCATTGAGGGATTTGATGCCTTCAATATTCAACTAATACCACAACAGAAGAATCAAACTGCAGATTCTCTGGCCCAGGCAGCAAGCACTCTATAGCCCCTATCTTTGTCAGGTTTGAAAAAGTTTACTGTAGAATTGACTCCTATGCCATTGGTTCCAGACAATGTTACTAACTTTCAAGTATTTGAGGATGAAAAGCATATCCTGGACTTCATTACAAACACATATGTTTTGCTTCCCAAATCATTGATGAAACAAAACTCCAGGAAGTAGAACTGGATTTGGAGGGAGTGATAAATTTGAAGTCTAATACTATTCCAAGGGGAATGGTACAGTTAGAGCAGATTTTTGATCTGGACAAGATCAGAGATCAGGAGCAAGAGTCTAAAAGGAAATCTATCAGTGGACAGTGTGATACTCACTATATGGGAACTGAAGATAATGTTAAGAACATTTTTTATTGGCCAAGTATGCACTCCAGAGGAAAGACAAGGAATAATTGAAACATTGCATAGCTTTCCAGATATAGTAGCCTGGAGTTACGAAGATCTGAAAACTTATGATATGTCAATTATAACTCATACTATACCTCTGAAGCCAGGTGCTAAACCTTTCAGGTGGAGACATAGACCAATTAATGCACTACTGGAACTAGTTATACAGAAAGAAGTTCAGAAATTGATGTCAGCCAGAATTATATTTCCCGTCAGGCATTCAACATGGGTGGAAAACCTAGTCCCAGTGAGAAAAAAGAATGGAGAGATCAGACTTTGCGTGGACTTCAAAAATCTAAATAGATCATCAGAAAAGGACAATTACCCAGTCCCTTCATTGGATGAAGTACTTCAAGTAGTAAATGGTTCTCAGATGATGTCCTTTCTGGATGGCTATTCAGGGTACAACCAAGTAATGGTTCAGTATGAAGACAGGCACAAAACTGCTTTCACAACAAAATGGGGTACCTTTGCTTACAGGAGGATGCCTTTTGGTCTCATTAATGTTGGGGCTACATTTCAAAGGGCCATGGATATTGCCTTTAAGGATATCATAGGAAAATGCATTATTATTTATATGGATGATCTAACTATCTTTTCCAAAAACAGAAGGGACCATATCTCTAATTTACGCAAAGTGTTTCAAAGGTGCAAAGAATTCGGCATATCCTTGAACCCTAAAAAGTGCATTTTTGAAGTGACAGAAGGGAAATTGTTGGGTCATGTCATATCTGAAAAAGGGATTGCCATTGATCCAGAAAGAGTGGAGGCCATACTGAAGATTCAACCACCTGCTAGCAAAAAGGAGATGAAGTCTTTCTTTGGGAAGATCAACTTCATCAGGAAATTCATTACTAGATTTGCTAAAATTGTTAAACCATTGAATGCAATGTTGAAGCAAGACGCTAAAGTTGAATGGACTGTAGAAGCAAAGGAGGCATTTGCAGAAATCAAAAGAGCCATTGTTGATGCTCCAGTATTGGTAAGTCTCGATTATAGTAATCCCTTTGACATCTATTCGTTTGCTTCAGATCATTCGTGTGTAGGAATGTTGACTCAGAAGTCTAATGAAGGAAATGAACATCCTATTGATTTTATGAGTGCACCATTAAAAGATGCTAAGTTAAAATATCCAAGTGTAGAAAAGCAGGCATATGCCTTGATCAGGGCAGTGAAGAAATTCAGACATTATATCCTCAGGAATAAGGTTTATGCAATTGTCTCAGATCCTGCAGTTAAGTTACTGTTGATGCAGAATGAGTTGGGTGAGCGTAGAGCTAAATGGGTAACAATGTTAGAAGAATATGACATTGAGATCCAACCCATGAAGTTGGTAAGAGGGCAAGGACTGACTCAGACTATGGCTGAAATAGGACCTGAATTGACTGTTCAGAATTATAATCTTGAAGTGGTTTCTCCAGGTGACTGGTATGATGACATAGTTTATTATTTGCTGAACCAACAATCCCCGAGCCATCTTAATGTTGTTCATAGGAGAGCTCTGCGACTGAAGAGCGATAGTTTCATGCTAAAAGGATCTGTTCTGTATAAGAGAAATCATGAAGGCATTTACTTGAGGTGTCTTGGGAAACAAGAAGCTGAAAGGGTGATGAACAAATTTCATGAAAAATATGGTACTGGCCATGGTTCTACTATTGCCACAACAAATCAGATTTTAAGGGCTAGGTATTATTGGCCCACATTGTTCAAGGATGTTCACCATCATGTTAGGACCTGTCACACTTTCCAGACTATAGCAATGAAGGAAAGGTATGCATCATTTCCACTTCAACCGGTCACTGAGGTAAGGCCTTTCGCCCAGTGGGGCATGGACTTTATAGGTTCTATCAACCCACCATCTTCTATGGGACACAGGTACATTCTAACCATCACTAATTATTTCACAAGGTGGACTGAGGCTTTCCCTTGTAGGCAATGTACATCTGAGGTAGTGATTGATTTTCTAGAATCTTCCATTATTAACCGATTTGGATGTCCTCTTTATGTTGTCTGTGATAATGGTCCTGCTTTTACATCTTTAAAATTTTTGAACTGGGCTTTTGATCATGGCATTATTATAAAGTTTGCATCTAATTATTATCCCCAGGGTAACGGTCTGGCAGAATCTTCCAATAAGAACTTATTGACTGTTATCCGTAAGCTGTTGGAGAGGAACCCAAAAGACTGGCACACCCAGCTTCAGTTTGCCCTTTGGGAAGATCGTACAAGGCTTAAGTCATCCATCAGAACATCTCCCTATCACTTAGTATATGGTCTAGAGCCAGTATTCCTTGTCCAACTCAAGATCCCAACCTTGCAATTTATTAACGAGTTTTATGATGAGGGGAATAGAAGGGAGGCCAGGTTAACAAAACTACTGCACCTTGAGGAGAAACAAGACAATGCCCTTGAAAACTTTGCCAAACATCAGGGGGTAGTTAAGAGGTGGTTTGATAGAAGACCTAAGGTCAAAGCTTTTAGGATTTCTGACCTTGTGCTGTACTGGGATAAACCACATGATCGAAAGGGGGACCATGGGAAGTTTGATAAACTGTGGCTAGGTCCATATCAGATTGCTGAAATACTTGGAGATAATGCCTTCCATTTGAGGACTCTCATGGGGGAAGATATTCCACTGCCTATTAATGGGCAGTATTTGAAACATTATTTCCAATCCTGAGTTGTTTTCAGCTCCCTATTTTGTATATAGTTAGTTTAGGTTGCTTTTTGTTGCCGCTTTGTTAGAGTAGGTTGCCTTTCGTTTCATGTTTCTGCTTTGGTTAGAGTAGGTCTCTTTTCGATTTTTCTCGCTTTGTTTTTGTTAGATTAGGTTTGGTTTGGCTTGTTTGCTTTGGTTTGTGTTGCTCTTGCTCTTGGTTTTTACTCCTTTTGGGATCTCCTATTGCATTTGTATGACAGTGGTGACAAAGTGGGTATGGTGCTCTCAGTATTTCCTTTTCAAACTTTAATCATCTTTCTAGAACATCATGGTACGAATTCTCTACCCAATGTCACATATCCTTATGTTTAAGACGAAGAGTCTTTTAGTCAGATTGAACAGGAATACATTAGGGTCTCACATTTTGAATATTAAAAAATGTCTGAGGTTGTAGAAGGTCCTTATGAAGTTTGCATAGGTGAAAAATCTTTTTTTCTACTCTAGTGCCACTATGGTTTTTATCCCTGAGTGTGAACTTCACTGTTCACAAGTTGAAATAAAAAAAAAAGAGGAATAAGTAAAAAAAAAAAGCAATATCAGAAAAAGAAAGAAACAATATTGAAAATCAAAAGACTAAATTCAACTCATCAGGGGAATCTGAATATCTCTATCGGGGCTATGAATGCCTAACTGACAGTAGAGCTATGTTCAGGAGAATCACAGTAATAACCTCATCATGGCTATGAACGCTTGACTGGTAGTGAGGCTCTATCCAAGTTGCTTTTGGAGTATGAATCTTTATGTAGCCTGTTCAAATCAAGTTAGGTTTTTTTTGCAGCTAAAGGGGGGTAATGAATGCATATGCACACACTTCGACCCTGGTGTAGGAAAGTTTGGGTGACTTGTGGGTTCTTTGGTTTAACCATAGGTGGTGACAGGATGGATGAGTTGAAACCATAAGTTCTGGGTTCTTGATTCCAGTTAGTCATCGAAATGCTCTAGAGCATTTCCCCAGCGGAGTCGCCATTTGTTGTGCAATTTTGCACACACGCCCCACTTGGAGTAGGGACCCTCTTTTTTTTTTGGATGTCTCTAGGACCTTTGGTTTTTATTAGATTTATCTTTTTAATGTCTTGGGATGTTGGTCTTGCTTTCCTTGGTCTTGCCTTAAAGGTTGAAATGATCAAACTTGGTTTTAAAAGGAAGTCCGGGTTTTTCCCTGGGTCCGGGATTTTCCGGTTCACCTGGATTTTCCCGGGTCCTAGTCCATCATCTGGTCACTGTCGGTTTTTTTTCGAAGTCCAGGTTTTTGGATGAATCCAGGATTTTTTGGGTCACCCAGATTTTCCCGGACTTTGTCGGAGCCCCGGATGGGTGCGTCGTCTGTGAAATTTATGCTCACCCGGATTGTTCGTCTGGCTCGATTTTTTCTAAAATTTCGTTTTGAGCTCAGATTTTTGGATTTCCTCGATATGTCTTATTGGCCATTAATGCTTGAGGTACGTTTTCTCTGGCACGAATGTAAGCGAATTTAAAGGCTTTTAGTGCTCTTCATGATTTCATTATTCATTTGTCATCTACTATAGTGCTTAGGATTGTTCATTTTGAGCTTTGGTCATTGGATTTGCTCTGCTTGTGTGTGGATTGCATGAGCACTTGTGTTGAATATTTTTTCCGCTAGGACACCCTGATTCGTAGTGACTTCCTTGGGTTCAACCTTCATTCGGAATTGATCCATGGTAAGTTGTTATTGGCTTCTCCTATTGTTTTGCGTTGTGATTAAATCTTTTGAGTTATTGGTGGTTATTTGGGTCGGCCTTCACTCATTTTTCATGGTTTCATATTTATTGAATTTGGGTTTGAACTCACCCTTCCATGGGTTTTAGCACCCGCACTGTGCATCCCTTCGATTATCAATTGAATTTCAGGTATACCCCTATGCCTAGGTGTTTCTGTTAGGGCTTTGCCTTGTTGGTGCGTAGTTTGCTATATTTTGTAAAGATTAGGGTTTTGATATGTCTACCCAAGGTTGTTAGATTCAGTGGAGTTGTCATGATCCTCTTGCCTTGCATTTCACTCGACCTTGTTCGTAGCACTTGAGACTCTGGTGCACCCTAGCTTCATCATTTTAAGGGATTGTGTCTAGATTTCAAGCTCGCTTTAGCTCTCATGGTGAAAGTTTAGCCATCAAACTTAGGGCATCATTATTTCATTGAAAGGATCAATCACTTGAGAGTTTTTGAAAAGTTTAAATCCAGGTGCAATCAAAATTTGGCTCATTAGGGTTGAGTTTCTCTTTGTTGAATCAGAATAGGGAGGTTTGTATGGTTACTGGTTAATGGTCTGTGCGTCGAACGGTCGTCGGGTTTCCGAGGTGTTCGCGGAATTCTTGCGCGCTCGGATTTTCCTGGATTTGTCCATTTTCCAGATGTATGATGAACTCCCAGAATTTCAAGTTGTCCGCGGAAATTTGAACTGTCCAGATTTTTCCGGTTTTCTGCCTATTTTTGGTTGATTTTGATTTTTGAAATTGAAGTGATGAACTAAAGGTTAGATGATGATTTCTTGTTGCTAAATAAATCAATATCATGGTAATTATGCATCTCTTTTGTCTATATTAACGATTTATTTGATGAATGATTTCTTGGCAGTAGGAGTCCGTCTGGGTCGGATTTCTCCAAATTCCGCCCCGACTGGATTTTCCCGGATTACTTTATTTTTCTGGATTGCTTCATTTTCCCAGATTTTCAAGATTGAAGATTAATGATTGATCTTAATGATTTCATATGGTTTCAAGGGTAACCTTTGATTGTGATATGGATGATAATTGGATTCTCATGAGGCTCTTTTATGAATGCAGGCTAAATCAAGCAAAGCGGCGGCAGGAAAGGCCAAGGGAGACATAGAGGGGTCTTCGGTTATAGATGCAGAAAGGTTAAGGTTGGATGTGAAAAGTCAGTTGCCTGATAGTAAGATAGCTTAAGTTTGGTTCGAGGTCTCGGATACCAATGTAGGAGCATGGAGATATGAAGAGTTCAAGGAAAGGACAGTTCAAAAAGACTTATCTGTCCTGACCAAGGGAATGGTGAAGTCCAGACTGGCTCATGTGGCTAGCTTTCCTCCTGCAACTCAATGCTATGAACTAATATTGGAGTGTGCTCGACACTATGACTTTGATTCGCAGAGGATTGTCAGCACTGATGGAAGGGTGTTGGAAAACTTTAATCCAGTTTCCATTGCCCAAGCATTTGATATGCCAGACTTACTATGTGTGTGTGCCCTAGACATGCACTTGGCTAGAACTTACTATGAGGATGAGCCTACTAAAGCCCAGCAGATGATCAATTCCTGGCTTGAAAAGCTGAAATCTCATTTCTTTAAGTTGCCTAAGCAGTTACACAGGGTCAAGTTGAGACAGGATATATATGATGTAATCACACTGTTGAGCAGGGTGGCCAAGTTGAAGAGTGCTGGGGTGTTGGAGAATTGGATGGTGCATGTCATCAACAAGATTGAGCAAGGTATCAATAATCACTAGGTAGGGATTATCAGTGCAATGATTGACAGACAAATGAGAGATGTGTTGGAATCAAAGAAATTCACTATGTCATCTTATGTGATGTATGTGCTTGCTAGATTTTATCCATACAGGGGATTGAATCCAAAAGGAACATTCGAACAGGATGTCATTTATGAGGTATACCCTGAGTTGCACCTAGGGAATCAAAATTATAGGAGAGAAAATGATGTATTTACTATGCATATTACTAGGTTGCTTTAGAATGCAGAGCATGTGAGAATTTCTGATGGAGCCAAGGAGCTGATCAAGAAATATGGAGCTTGGTTTATACAATTCCCTACCTTCTCCTATATCAGGATTGATGGATGTCTAACTGCTCCATACAGATTTCCAAGATATCCTATCGACCATGTCATAATTTTGGAGGTTACCCGGCAGGTATGTGATTTTGATGTCGTTGTTAAAAGAGAGAAGCACAAAACAGGGTTTGGTGGGGATTTTCCTTTGACAATCGGTATAGCTGAGGTTTTCCCTTCAATCCAATTGGCTCATGCATCAGGAGAGGAATTGAGTACTGATGGTTTCTCTTTCCATTTTAAGAGGGCAAGCTTTGATATTACTGGTGAAGCACAGAAGAAAGCTACCAAAGAATATCACCATAAAGATGATCTAGAGGACTATTGGGCAAACAACAAGGATGATTTTGAGGTGAGAAAGAAATGATATTCTGGGCTTCTAGCTGATGTGATCAGAATGTACAATGTCAAGTTGATTCCTGATCAGTTGGAAGACGATGGAAATTTGATCCAGGATCATGCATATGAATTAGTTAAAGACAGGCCCATTGGAGATATAAACTGGTCAGGAAAGGAAATAACTAAGCTGGAGGAATTAATGGCTCCTATTATGAAATCTACCAAGTCCTGGCTAAAGCATAAAGTATGGGAATTAGAAAGTGAAAAGGTACCCTGTACCTTCAATTTGATGGGAAATTTGAATGCCCATTCCACTTCAGAGGAATCCGGTGAGGATGATTCTGTTGGAAAAACTAAGGTAAGCTCACCTTTCAAGATTAAAATCAAAGGCCCTAAGGAAGATGAGCCGAAAAAGAAAAGAAAACCTAGGGGAAAGAAGAGGAGTCGAACTGTGAAAATAGGTAATTCTGCAAAAGAGGAGGAACTTGAGAAAGCAGAGAAAGAAGATGCTCCTCCAGACCAAAAAGGGCAAGGACAACCAGGGCTTCCAAGAAGAAAGGTCAAGAAACTTCTAAGGATAAGGTGGATCCTTATGTGGTTGATGTGGAAAGTTTAGGAGAGAAAACCAGGGTTTACTCAAGAAGGTCAAGAACTCCATCTCCCAAGGAGATAATGCAAAAAGCAGACCCTCTTCTAATGGCAGCCACCACAGAACAACATAAGGATACCTCTTCTCCATCAGGTATGCTTAAGTAGACAACTCATGGAGAGCATGAGACCAGCGAAGAAGTAGAACCGTTTAAGGATGGAGAACTTTATGGTCCAGCTGCAGAGCTTGAGGTTGGAGGTGTGGAAGTGCATCCTTCTCTGTTAGTATAGTATGAGGATTCTCCTCCTGCAAGTAGCAAAGATAAAAGATCCCCTGAGAAGGAGGATGTTCTTGTTAAGACTCCATCACCCCTGCAAGAAGAAGAGCCAGATTTGGAGAACAGAGGTGATCAATCTCCTTAAAAGGAAAACGATGAGACAGTGGAACAACATGAAGAGGTCAAGAAAGATGAAATCCAGGTGGATCCTACTATTCTAGATTGGTTAGACAAAGAAATCAGGAGGAAACAGGTCATTGTTGAGGACACTCCTCTCAACTGGGATGAAATGTTGGCTAAGATTGGAAAAGGAAAGAAGAAGAAGGTAGCCAAGGTGATTTCAAAGATCGACAGAGATGATGCTAGTAACTGGGTTATCCATGTTGCTACCCCTGCTGCTGATAAAAGTAGAGATGAGGTCACGAGGAAGGATTATGATGTATAGACCATCAATCTTGGGCCTGCTTTTATGGAGCAAGACATTGAAGAATATGAAGGGTCTAGTGCAGTGATCATTGGGAGATTGAGAAAGGAAACATAGTCTAAGCATGAGCTAAAGAAGGAGAATGAAAGGCTTAGGAAATGTTTAGAAGATTTAATGAAGCCTTTGCAATCTTTTCACCCATCCTCTTCTGCTACTACTGGTTTCTTGCCAAAGGAGACCATTTCTGGAATAGAAAAGATGAAGGCTTCTACCATGGCTACAATAGATTGGTTAAAGGAGGTGCAGACTAAAGGAGATGATGCAATAAAAGAAATCCTTTCAACTAGAAAGGATGCAACAATGGCTAAGGATTTGTTAGAGCATGTGTTGTCTCAGGACAAGTTGGATACTGATCTCTTATTTCCAAAAACTAAGGCAATTATGGAGTATAGTAGGGATCGGCTGGTTACTAATGGAATCCTCCCTTCATCTAGGGTTAATGAGCCTTGGGAGTGGTTTGAAGCCTTGCAAATCCAACAGAAAGCCATCAAGAAGATCTATAAACAAAAGAAGCAGATGGATGGTAATCTAACTGGTGTTTATGATGGATGCATCACTTTTTTTGAAATAATGACTAGCAAAAGGAAGATCGCCCCTAAATACCTGAGTTTGGAACAATTGAGGAAATGGTGGCATGATGTCTATGCCCTTGATATTGAAAACTCTGTGACAGGGCACCAATTGGATGATGTGGCTACTTATATGGCTATGGTGGATAAGTACTTAGCATATAAGGGTGATTGGGATACAACGGTTAAGCAATAAAAGGAAGAAATTGGGTCAATTGAATGTAGGCTCAAAATCCTACCCTTGCCACCTGTTGCTGAGCCGGATAGGGTGTTTTTGAAGGTTCATGAATCGCTGGATCAGAACAAGGATAAGGGAGGCGGTAATTAATGCCAGCTTGAAGATTTGTGCTTCCCTATTATTATAGGGCGTGTGTTAATCTGAGCTGCATTGGGGAATGTGTTTTGGCTGACCTTGATGATGTACCGGAATTTAATGTGTGCCTTATTTTGAAATTCCTGAGGCCGACCTATTTTGGCTATTTTATTTTGTAAATGTTTGGCTGGGCCGACATGTTTTGAGGATTCTCTATAAATGGCATTCCTACCTCATTTGTAAGGAGTTAGTTACACAGATAATAGAGACAAGCTAGATTAAGAAAGAACTATAGCATTATGTAGTAGAGATAGTAGTTAGTTCTTTGAAGCAAGTGTTGTAACACAGAACAATGGAATTGTTTCTACATTTTGGTGATCTAATGCAATTGAAGGCATTGTGGTTTCTCTGGTGAATTCTTTGTGTTAGTTTATCTTGCATGGTTCCTGTTGTTCCATCTTTGAAATTGCTTGAAGATATAAGAATTGATGTTAAATTTAGAACTAGATTAGTTTGGTGAATGATGTTTATGGTTTTATGCTTGGAGTGTTGTAGCAATCTCTGGTCTATACTCCCAGTAACTATCTGATTGTAGTAGACTGGTGAAGTCAACCCAGACCATACATCTATTTGTGCTTAGTTCGATTATAGATGAATGTCTATGATTTGAAAATTTTTTATGCCTTAGAAGATTGCACCTTTCTTGTGATATTGCATTGTGGGTTAAGCAGGAATTGGTTATTTGAGATTGGTCCATTCCAGGAATTTATCAGTTGCATTGTTTATCTTAGAAATAGTTTAGATTTCATTACATCTCTTACACTCTCATCTTTTGTTGTTTCTTTATTATTCGATTAGATTTAGGATTTAAGATCATAATATTGCAAGATTTGATAAGTTGGAAAGATACAGTTTGCTTGTACTAAGGTCTGATTGTGATTACCAGCATTTGAACATATTATCTGAGTTGTTTATGCATTGTCAAGACCTGACACCCGAGAGACCTTGGGGTAATTTTTAGCAATTCATTGTTGAAGATTATCTTTCAAGAGAGATAGAATATCCTTTTTTGTTTGAGTTGTTGTTGTGCAGAAAACACCATCAACAGGAGTCATCACACTCTTCCAACCATTTTTGTTTACATATATATCTGAGGGGGAGTATACAATTTTATTTTGATACTAGTACACCCTTTTCCTTTTATGTCAAATGTGGAGAGATATTTGGAGAGACACTTGGAGAGATATTTTGAGAAACACTTGGAGAGATATTGGGTAAGATATTTGAGAAAGCAAGTTTTTGAGAATGTTTTTGGTATGCATGTTGCCATCAATAATAAAAGGGGATATTGTTGGAAGTTTTTCATTGTTGATGTAGTTTGGCAACATGAGCATGGTATGTATATATTGCTTGATACAGTGTTGTCATTGATGTCAAAATTGTTGTGATCACTCTAGCATGATTTGGAAGTATTCTTGAAGATAGTTGCACAAAACAAGTTGGTCTGAAAAGTACAATTATACATAAATTTGGCTAAGTATTCCTTTTGATAATATAATGGTTAAGTGCATCAATTTTTGGGTCCGCACTCCACTGCAAATTGAGAAGTCACTCAACGATTATAACTGTGTTTTTATGATCATTAGATGTGCCTAAATCGAAGAGTTTGTGTTGTTTAGAGAAGTACTGAGAAATATATGAATGACAAAGTTCAACTCTATATATTGTAGCTATTTTTTGAATAGTATGTTAGTGTGGGAGATTTCACATTCCTTCATGGATAATCACTTCAAGTTGTGATGCTTAAGATAAGATTTCAGATGTCAGTTGAGTGGGAATTCAAAGGGAGATCGAGTTTTGAGTCACACGTTTGATGAATTGGGTAAACAAATGGAAGTTTTTGTGTTTAGGTCATCTTATTTGGGGCTGACCTAACATACTTGAAGGATTAATGTGTGTTGCAATATTATGCAAGACTTATATTGGGTCCATTTCAACCTATCTTAACGAGATTTGAATTTTGAATTAAGGAATGAGATGTGGATGAAGTGTTTTAAGGACAAGCAGCTTAATTTTGTGTGTTACTTCTAATTAGGCTGACCTAATTGAAGTTACACTTGATATGGATATATATAGGAGACTGATTTCGGTGTTTGATGGATGGATGCTAGTGGTGTTTGAGTGATGTGTGAAAAGTGACATGTATGGTTTTCCACCTATATGTGTATGATGTGAATTTGATCATAATTGTGTGAATTGTATTGTATTGTGTGCGAATATTGAGCAGAGCAGAGCAAAACAAAGCATTGATCCAAAGAAGTTCAAATATTTTTTTGTACTTCATTGGAACTATAATCCAACATATTGTAGATGCATTTGTAATAGTTCAATAGGATGTGCTCCACCCTTTACTTCTTCTATCTTATTCTCTCTGGGAAATGAGTCCACTAGACAATGAGTCCATCTACAATGAGCATTTATGTAATATACTATATTCAAATATAATATATTGTGAGCTAACCCTCACTATGGTTTTTCCCATTTTGTGTTTTCCATGTAAAAAATATTGGTGTTCATGTGTCATGTGATTTTTTGGATGTTTCATGCTTTCACTCATTATTGTAGTTGAATTTGTTTTGGTAATTGGATGACTAATGTCTAAATGGTTTAATGGAATACTATTCACAAGCCTCCTCTTAGTATTTTGGATGTTCAATAGTGGGGTTTGATCCCCTCTGACACCAAATGAAATGGATTCAAGATTGGCATAAATTACCAAGTCTTCCTTTGGAGTTTTGGCAGCCTGAAACTTTAGAGACAATTGGTAATCATTTGGGAAAATATGTATGTGCAGAAGAAAGAATTAATCAATATGGCATTAGTACATATGTAATAATCTATGTAGAAAACAAACCATATAGCCCTCACTAAAAAATAAGTAGAGATAATTACGAATTGAAGGTGTGTCAACCCCTAGTCTCTAATCCCCACTTGGAGAATAGTCTACTAGATATATGCTAGGTTGGCATATTTTGGATCCAACTATTTGAGATGCCAATATTGTCACTGGATCAAGCCCTAATTTAGCTAAGGACTCTGACCTGGAGGAGGATTTGAAAGAGCATATGGTCCTTGAGCCCCAACAACAACCTCCCTAGTACATCAGATCTCTTGATCCCAAATGGGCAAGGAAAAGCATTAATAGAGGTAAATGATGCTCTAGATGCCAAGCTAACAAAAGTCATTGATCTGATTGGAAATGAAATGAGGATGGATGATCTCAATTCCATAGTGGAGGTAGGAAAAGAATTGGTGGAACTAGGTCAAGAAGCAAAATAAGTCACTAGGTGAACTTGGGGAAGAGCCAATTATTGACGAGGATTGGAAAGCAAACCCAAATTTGGAAGAAGTGGGTGAGTGGCTGAAGGTTAGGATTTTCCCAACCAATTGTTGGGTCAAGAAAAATTTGGAATACATCAAAAAGAAACATCTTAAAGGCTCTCTCCAAAGTGTGGGGAAAGCCAAAGACAGGGAAAAATTCCTAATTTGGAAAAATTTAAAATTGATGGTGATGTTAGTGGAAAAGAAAAGATCATAGAAATGTTGAAAGTAGGGAAGGGTGAGTCCCTTCCTAAAGAAAGATGAAAATATTAACATGGAATTCTAGGGGATTAAATGCCCCTAACAAAAATTCTTGATTAGGCATCAGTTAGATATGTCTCGGGCTGAAATTTATCTTCTTCAAGAAACTAAACTTAGCCAAGTTGAGGTGGACAGCTTCGCTAAAAGATTGACATCTTGGAAAATGTTGGCAGTGCACTCAGAGGGTTAGGCTAGCAGTCTCATCACCCTCTGGAGACTACAAAGAGTGTTAATTGAAGAATTTATTTCAAGCAAAAGAAGGATGGATTGCAAGGTAAAAAGTCACTCTTTGAATTTGAGCTTTCTTATAGTTAATGTTTATGGGCTAAACACATGCATCCAAAAGGAGGTTTGGAAAGAATTAGACCTTGTTTGCTACAATCTAGCCTTTGAAGTTAGTATAATTGATGGTGACTTTATTGCTATATTGCACATGGAGGATAAGCACGGTGGTGTGGGGAGGAAACTACAATCCCAAATTGACTTTGAACATTTCATAGAGAGTAATATGTTGATTGACATTCCAATTGCTAATGGGCAATACACATGGTCAAACAAGTGTAAGGGTTTTTACTACATTGCTGAAAAAATGGATTGGTTTTTATTCAAATGTGATTTAAGTGTCTTCCCCTTCTCTATGGAAAGTAAGATTCTACCATTCTTATGATCAAATCATTTCCATGTTCTTCTTGAAATTTTAGGAGAAATAAATCCATTTAGATTCCCATTTAAATTTGAATGCATGTGGTTTAAAGACCCTAAATTATTAGATCACATAAGATAGTGGTGGAAAAAATCCCTCTTGGATGGGTAAATTTTTTTTATTTTGGTAGGGTGATCCCACAATAGTGGTTTACAATTTTTGGCCAAACTAGACACTAAAATAATTTATTTTAACTAAATCTTCACTTCGGGCACCTATAGCGGCTAAACCATGAGGAATTTGAAGATGATAAAAACTAGAGTTTCGTGACATGTTGTCTGAAGATTCTAAATATATTTTTTCAAAAAATTTGGAATCAGACTGCACTTCTTTTTCCATCTCCTCGAAAACTAATTTTTTTTCAAAAAACAACATTTTTAAAAAGTGATGCTCACCGTATAATGCATAACTTTTTTTCCATAAAGGATAAAATTCTAATTCTTTCGAATTTAGATTTGTAACTTTGATATCTAGTGCTTCCACTTGCTTAGATAGTTTTTTATTGAATATTTTTTCTTTAATCATGTTTGGAAGTCAAACCAACTACAATTTAGACATAGCGCGACTATATAACGCGTAACTTTTTTTTTATGTATCAAAATTCAATTTTTTGTTTTATTGGATCAAGGACTTCAATATCTGGCACACTCATATTTTTCAATTTTTTTTTATAATCTTCTATTTTTCCATGTGTAGAACAAAGAGCTTGATTTTTGGTGAAAAACCTACATTCGCAAGAAATACAAAATAAATATAATAATATAATTAAATTTATTTAAAATTATACTTTTTGGGAAGCTTACAATAAGGACTACATACTTACAAAAAATAAATCTTAAATGAATTCATTTAATCCCCCAAAAGGTAAATCAAAAGTGGTTTTTTATCAACCTTTTGATAGGTGTAAAGGAGACTCTATTATAGGTATATGGTTTAAAACTAGCGGGGTTCTATCCAAGGGGGTTTGATCTATGGTAGTTTGATCAAACCCTTTTCAATTGGAATGCTTTAAATGGAACCTTTTAAGGCTTAAATGATTATATTTTCTAAAAATATGTGATTTCAACAAAAATCAAAATCTCCCAGAAATTATAAACTAGCTTTGTGGGATCACCCGGTAACTAAGATGAAATTGATCAAGCAACATATAAAATCTTGGAACTGTTTCAAAAAAAATTCAAAGAAAAAAAGAAAGTTGAAGAGGAATTAAAATTCTAAATGAAGAATTTTGTGCCTCGGGAATGGATTGCAATAAGTATATGAAGGAGAAGGAACTTTTGAAAAATATGGGAGATATACTTTCGAAGGAAGAAATCTCAAGAATTGTGGCTAAGTGCTAGTAATAATAATACACAATTTTTCCATAATTTCACCAAAGATAGAAGGGATGTGAATAGGATATCTCTTATAGAGATAGTATACGGCAGAACCTTGGACAAAATGGAAGACATCTCTACAGCCACCATTGAATTCTTTCACAATTTGCTTAACAATTGGAATGGCTCCAGGTTGCAAGATTAGAAACATATCATGGAATGAATCCCTAAATTGGTCATGAAATCCCAAAATGACATGCTAAGAAGTGAATTTACAAAATTGGAAATTAAAGAAGCACTGTTTCAATTGCATCTTGAGAAGGCCCCAGGCCTAGATGGGTTCCCGATGGATTTCTTCCAACATTGTTGGGAGATTGTTGGGAAAGATGTGGTGGAAAAAATGGACTTGTAGATCAAGGTCCACAAGGAAGGTTTTGAAAGAATTCAACAACACCTTCATCACTTTAATCCCAAAGAAAGAGAAACCAAACAAACTAGAGGAATTTCATCCTATTGCCCTTGGTATACCATATACAACATTTTGGAAAAAGCTATGGGAAATCATGTTAAGAAGATCCTTCCTAACATTATCTCCAATCAGAAAACTTGTTTTATCCCTGATAGATTGATTCTTTATGGTGTGATCATTGCATAAGAAGCTATACACTCGGTCTCAAAAAATAGGAAACAATCTATGTTGATGAAACTTGACAACAAGAAGGCATACATGATAAGGTACAAATTGGAGATTTTTGTGCAAAGTTGGAGGCCTTTGGATTTCACAAAGGATGGATTGATTAGATCTTCAAATGGATTGCTTTCCCTTGGTACTTAGTTTTGATTAACAACACCCCAAAAGGTTTCTTTGGTGCTTCGAGAGGAATCAAACAGGGGGGCCCACTATCCCCTTTTTTATTCATTATTATGGACGAAGCCATTGGAAAATCGGTCTCAAAGGCCACTGAGGAGGGCAGTATAAAAGGAATTCAAATCACAGGGAAAATTCCTACAATCACTCATCAATAATCCACCGATGACACCATGTTAATTGGCTCAAGGGAAGTGTTTGAAGCAAGACACTTCAAAGGGAGTTTGGATAATTACACTGTTGCCTCGGGTTAGGAGGCAAGCATCGAAAAGTCCAAATTTTTCATTTTCTTTGCTAATCCTTCAATTAAAAATTAGATATTGAGAATTCTAAAAATTAGAAAGGGTAAGCTCCCATGTAAATACCTAGGGATTCCTTTAGCTTTCGGGGTGCAGCCTGGAAAACTTTGGGACCCATTGGTGAAAAAATTAGAAAAAGGATTATCCCCATGGAAAGAAAAATGGTTGTCATGGGTTGGAAGATTAACTATTATCAAGGAAATAATCAATGTGAGTGTTATCTCATTTGATGTTATCTAAGTTGATGTTATTTCATGGAAAAATATTGCATATATGTGAAAGGATGGTTATTGAATTATTATTGTAACTTTGGAAATGTTTTACATATACTGCATATGCTGTGAGAAATTGATTGCCGTGTGCATGTGTTAGTGGATGCAGGTATATGTTCTATTCCTCTAGGCGGGGGGGAAGTATCACTTGGGAGAAGATCTTGGTCAGGTAATCGGTAAAAGTAAACTATCTAAGCATACACACACCGCATTAGAATTATTGAGTTGAGTCAGTTTGTGGGAGTTGGTAAGTCATCCTTAGTTGATATGTCTGCATTGGAAGAGTCTTATTTACTATTGCATGCATTATTGGGTGATGTTTATCTACTTGAGGTTTCAAAGATCTTTCTTGTACTATTACGATTATATTGAAAAGTGATATGTACGTAGAGTATATGTATATATATATGCACATACATGTCAAAGGGATCTAATGACATGTATATGCACATGTGTAGATGTACCACACATAAATACTTAACAATATGGTGGTAATTGTGAATGACTATATGTGAATTGAATGTGAACATATATATATATATATATATATATATATATATAGATGTATGGTATATACACGTATCCATATGTATATGTGTATCAATACACATGTACGTTGGCAGATGGAAACGCTCATACAAATGCATCGATATAGATATACCTACATATATGTGTACATAGAGGTATATACTTTTATACATATATATATGGATACATTCGATATATTGTGTTTATTATATGTAAATACTATCTTGCCAGTTCTCTTATATATATATATATATATATCAAATATATACTTGCATTATTGGCTTATGATATATATATGTAAATTTATATTTTAACGGTTATATATATACATATATATATATATATAAATACATGATGGTATTTAAATATATATATATATATGTGTATATAATATATTATATATATATAATAATATATATTTAACATATCATATATATTAACAGAAATCAACTATCACTTACCATGATAGAAGCTGATTTATAAAGGTTGATTAGACTCGATAATGATTATGATATTGGAGGTCAATTATAGTCATTTAAGACTATGTTATTAAAGGTTGATAGAATAGCTTATGACTTTTTGAGAAGCTGATTCTCACTCTTTTTTCCACGCAATACGAAACATATGAAATGCATTTTGATTTGCTATCATATATCGATACAAGCTTGGACTTGGTCAATGCCTTTGATAGAGATCAACTTTGACTTAGTAAACATTTTTTCCATGTTTAATATATCTTTTGGAGACTTTCTCACACGTATTTATCATCTTAAGAGGATCCATCTCTTATGCAAGTTGATAGTGCTTGGTGTTACGATTTTGAAGTTGACTATTTATTATGCCAAGGAAACCGTGCCAAACAAGGAGTGTGGATGAAGTTGTTGCCATCTCTGGAAACCAAATTTCTATAGATGTCTATTTCATAAGACAAGTCAAATTAAGCATATGCAGATTGAATAAGTCTTTGATTGCTGCCAGTTTTGCAAATCGACCTGTAGGTGATTTTGCTGAGTATGAACTTAGGAGGTCACCACCTTTCTACTATGTTTCATGTGTTGCTTTGCATGAAGCTTGTTGTCCATTAACATGCCTAAACTATAGGCTATGAGGTTACCAAGCTGCTCTATAAATAGCTAAACCATTTCATTTGGAAGGGACACATTCTTTCACAAGATTACACATCTTTGCATTTCTCTTGGAGGTCTTTTTACTGTGTTATTCCTGATCTATTTTTATTGTGAGAAAGAGAGAAAGAACTCTATTTTATTTGTGAGAGAGTTGTTATTGGAGTGAATTGAACTATCAACTCAAGAAGTAGAAACCATTGTGACATTCTAGAGAAGTTGTTCTCAAGCTTGCTATTCTTGGACAAGGCTGCATTGCTGACAAATATTTGGAAAAGTGTTAACATGCATGATGACCTTCTTTGTCATTTTACTTATGAATGATAATTTTTCCATGTATGCTTGAATTATCTTTCTAGTATGTGCATTTAGGGGAATTAGACTGTCTTTGAAAAGGGTATTGAAGCTTTTATGCTATTTTTATGTTGTGCTTGTAAGTACTTCATAATAGGAGTTTGGTGTTTATCATAGGTATTATATACTAGGTATGATTGAACACGAGAGGAACTTGTGATACACTTAGCTAAGTTATTGAATTAACTAGGAAATCTTGTGTTTACTCCTAAGATGGTTTGTCTAGTATGGGAGGGAGCTTGTGTACTTGTTAAGTAGGTTATTCCAAGTAGGTTAAAATGGTGATAGGTTATCTCTAGGATGATAGACTATCCATTGAAGGAAATACCTATGTGTAGTTTAAGATGGCCTTAAGCCAAATGGGCCCTGAGTAGTGTATGTGATAGATGACCCTTAGTAGAACATACAAAATGAAACACTTTGGCCAAATTAGTGTGATTACATTTGGCTCCACTGTCAATTCACCATTATTAAGTATTACATGCTAGATAGAGATTGTGGGATTACAAGTTCTAGCTATGTAGGACACAACACTATGCTTAGTTGTCCTTATCGGCTACTTTACCAATCTTTTCATTGAATGGAAGGGCCATCAATCAAATGATACATGTGTGAGGGACCACATTAAGAGTTTGTGGTTGGCAAAAAAGCACCCGAGCGATGCTTCTCCTCCACAACAGTTGAAAAAAGAACCAATATTTGAAAGGAAGGATTGTGGACCATCTTATAGCTATTTGTTCTAAAGCTCATTGGAGCTATGTATGTAAATGTAGACATTCTTGTATTTTTGTAACTTATGAAGTTATTGCAATGAGATGGAATCTTTATTGTAATTTGATATGGCATCTTGTTCGTATATTCTCAATAATGAAAGAATTTTTTTTATTGCAATGGCTTGTTACATAGTTTATTTACTCGAAAAGTAAAAATTTGGTATTTTTACTGCATTGAAGGGTTGGCATGTTACATGTGGTATCAGAGCTACAAGGTTCAACAATAAAACCTATGAGGTCTCATTATGCAAATAATGCATACATCTTATCAAAAGATAATGGTTGGAAAGTTATTATGCCATAACAGCTCAAGAGAAAAGAACTAAGGGAAAAAAGAAAGGAAGATAAGGTTCCTAGAAACTTGTTAAATTTTGGATTAGTTAAGAGTCATCCCTAGAGTTAGGAACTCCTAAACCAACAACTTATTATCTAATTCCTCTTGATTGCGGAAGATTATGCAATCGGGTTATGTAGGAATGTTAGGAAGAAAACCAATATATAACTTTATCCTATGAAATAGTTACGACTCTAAGAGGATGGGAAGAAATGAGATAACCCATTTTATAGTAGAAAATTATAGTTGTAAAGAGTCAATAATTTTTGAATTTAGTGAAAACACTACAAATCTATGTATATGCAATGTTGGCATAAGTTAGATTGAAGTAGAGAGTCAACAAAGGAGGTATCCACAAGGTTGGAGAACTCTTGACATAAATCGAATTCTTGTGTAATGATAGGATCTTCCAAGAAAGAGTTAGTACCTAGGAAAAAGGAAAAATATCAAAATGGTCAGAAAGAAGTAATCAACGACATGGGCATGGTTCCACCAACCAAAATCGATAAGATCAATTTGGAGTTTTGATTAAGATAAGAAAAAGAGACCAAACAACTTTGGTATCTATAAAGTTTATGAGAGAATAAGAATACAAGCATTGGAATAAAATCACTTGCAAAAGTGATTGTGAGAAAGAAACTTGTAAAGATTATTTGGGTTGGTCTTACCAGAGGTTTGGATAGTACATATATTGGTTGGAGTATAGGATGAACTCACCAACATGTTATGTTTGCAAAAATCAACACACGTTTAGAGGTTCCAAAAGAAAATGGAATGCAATATGGCACTATATGTCAAATCAATAAAAGTTGTAAGGAGAACAAAAATCTAAGTTGAAAGGTGCTTCAACCAAAGAGGCTATGTGGATTGGATATTTCTCCACAAAAATGTTATTGGAAAGAGAATGAGACTATTAATGTGTTTCTTAACTTCTAAGTTGTTGATTATTCATTAGATCTCCTATTGAACAATCCAAAATTTTGAATCTATGGGATTAGAAATCAATGATGAATCTAACTTTGGAAAAAGTATATTCAAGGTATACCATTGAGCCAGGAAAAAGGCATTAGAAAGCCAACAACAAGGAATGACAAATCATTTCAAAGAAGCAAGTTTTTTCTAGGAGTTTGATTTTGAGTAGATTGAATGTTGTGGAAACACTAAGGGGGGAAGGAAGAGAATGGATTGACTCGGAATAAGTACCCCAACCAACAAAAAATCATGAATATATTTTCAATTTGGAAGAACTACATGAATTCTTCGCAAGTCATGATGTCAATTAAGACATGCATTTTATGACCACAAGGAAAAAGGTATTCGGATTTTTGGAGAAAGATAAATGGAAAGGTCAAATATTATGACCTATTATCATCCCATACCTTATATTTATTATTTTGGAAGATAAAACAATATTATCAATGATGCCTTAGAAAAGGATAGGGGTATGTGCAGGATCATCATGGAAAAAACAGGCCCTTAAGTGGCAATGAAAATTCAGAAAAATCAGAGTTAGGCAACTTAACATAAAAATTTGAATAAGTTATCTATATTATTTCAAAAATATGTAAGAATAGAATATGTGGAAAATTGAATGTAGTTTCTAAACTACTAAGTTTATTTTATTTTTAAAAGTCTATTTGGTGAAAATTTGAAATTTCAATGCAGTAGTACTTAAATTTCAGGGAAAAAAATAAGAAGTAGGTGTTTGTCTTACCACCCTAACCATAATAAAATGATAATATTTTTTTTATAATATTTTAGATATAAGTAGAGGACTCATGTCCGGATGTGACGCATATTTTTTTGTA
>VDFB02379711.1:71050993-71206433 GCA_007258455.2 Sequoia sempervirens | reverse complement strand
CTCTCTCCCATTCTCTTCCTCCCTCTCTCTCCCACTCTCTCCCATGCCCTCACACCCTAAACCCTCTCCCACACTCTCCAAATCTCTCCCACTTTCTTCCACTCTCTCCTCCCTCCCTTCCACCCTATCTCCCACTCTCCCACTCTCCCACAATCTCTTCCACTCTCTCTCCCACTCTCTACCACCCTCTCCTACCCTCTCTCACACTCTCTACCACCCTCTCCCACCCTCTCTCACACTCTCCCTCCCACCCACCCTCTCTCGCCCTCTCTCCCATAAGCATAAATACATACATATAGGGGTGTTGTCATAATAGTGGTTTACAATTCTTGAGAGGAACAAATTTTAGCTGAAATCACATATTTTTAGAAAATATAATGATTTAAGCCTTAAAAAGTTCCATTTTAAGGATTTCAATTGAAGAGGGTTTGATCAAATCACCTTAGATCAAACCCCCTTGGATAGAACCTCGCTAGTTTTAAACCATACTTATAAATGCCTCTCCTTTACACCTATCAAAATGCTGATAAAAAATCACTTTTGATTTAGATTTTGGGGGATCAAATGAATTCATTTAAAATTTATTTCAAATGATTATGGTATTCCTCATACCAAGTTATCCAATGAATATAATTTTAATATGTTTTGGTTTTGTTATGTATTTGTTTTTTAAATTTTATCAAACATAGGTTTTTCATCAAAACTGAATTTCTTTGTTCTTCACATGTGGAAAAATAGAAGATTATATAAAAAAAAAAATTGAAAAATATGAGTGCACCAGATATTGAAGTTCTTGATCCAACAAAAAAAAAAATTTGACATATACAAAAAAAGTTCTGGCGTTATCAGTCGTATTTGTTACGAATTGTAATTAAGCTTGACTTTGAAACTTGATTAAGGAAAAAATATTCAATAAAAACTATCAACAAAGTGGAAGCACTAGATATTAGAGTTACAAATCTAAATTTGAAAGAATTAGAATTTTATCCTTCATGGAAAAAAATTTATGCGTTATCACGGTGTCGTCACTTTTAAAAATGTTATTTTTGAAAAAATCTATTTTCATTGGAGATTGAAAAGAAGTGCAATTTGATTACAAAATTTTGAAAAAATATTTTTTAGAATCTGAGACAAAATTTGATGAGACTCTAGTTTGCACCATCTTCAAATTCCTCACAGTTTAGCCGCTATAGGTGCCCGAATGTGAAGATTTAGTTAAAAATAATAATTTCAGTGTCTAGTTTGGCCAAAAATTGTAAACCACTATTATGGGATCACCCATAAGCATGTACATACATGCATGCATACATACATACATACATGACACAGTAGCATATATATACATATAAACATATGAATAAACATTCAAAAAGTTGGCATTTAACTAAAGGAATAAATAACACGAGCACGTTATTTGTTCCTAGAAATGTTTCACGGAGAAGGAAAAAGTCAAAACTAGTAAATAAAACGCTTGTGTTATAACGCGAGCACGTTATAATGCGAGCATGTTTTATTTTGCTTTGGGAATCCCTGAGCCTTAGCTTTGGTATTTGCCTTGGAATACCAACCCAAAGGCTTGGAGGGCATTCCCAACGACCAGAGACGTGTTTTTTGCAAATTCTACAATTTTTCACATAATTGGGTTCGTGCTCACCGTCAAGATTGCATTTGGTTCAATATTGACAAAATCAAACACATGGGTAATGTCAAGTTTTGTCTTAGCTTTCCAACAGTATAATTTTTTTCACTTTCTGACAATGTTAGGCCTTTCATCCATAATTTATTTCGTTTGTATGTCTATTTTTTGTCAAAAAGAAGTGTTTGGTTTTCTTTTCATTATAAATTAACCGTTCATCGAAATTTCAAGTAAATTACATTTTTAGAAACTAGAATCCATTCTACAAATTTTAAAAAATAATTTTTTAAAAAAATCTATTACTTTCAAAAATTTGTAGGGGGAGCATAGCCAAAAAATTTCTTTTTATGAAGTGCCCACTTAGAAAATTAGTAAAAAATCAAATATTCATTAAAAAATTATCAAAAAAATTGTGCATCAACTAGATGCTATTAGCTAACTTCTGACCGTAGCAATTTTAAAAATACTAAAAAAAAGTTCACCGTGCTCAGGTCGTACAAGAGTTGCTATGTTATGTTTTTCTGACAAAAACAACACCAATTTGTGTACATCCCTCTATTGAACCCCTTAATCTCAACCATTTTCAAAATAAATTAGTAGTTTAGAAAGTAGACTCAAAGCACTTCAATCCTTATTTTTGTTCCATCTCAAAATTTTGAGTGTAACTATCCTCAATTTCACGTCCAAGGTCAACATTTCCTGATTTCAGAAAAAAAGTTGCCACTTAAGCCCCCTTTTTGGGAACCATCTTGATGCACTTACCTAACAATCCCAAAAGTTATCTACTATGCCCCTATGCGTGCACCATTTTATAGAAATTTTTGGTTTGTTAACATTAACTAGAAAACCAGTGCTAGGGTTAAAAAATAAAGAGGCTATTTGGGCTTTTGTTAATATTCCCTCATGGTTTCTCGCCACAAATGAAATGCATTATGTTGGGTGGAGAGGGTTTCTACATTTGTAATTATTCCTATCAATGTGGTTGACATACGAGATAATTGAGGTATTTTCTTATAAACATCACAAATGCCCCTCAATTGCTCCAATTTTTCATGAATCAAGTCTTCAATTGATGGTCGCGGAGGTGGTGGAGCATTTGCCATTTCTGCATTTTGATTCTCAGCTGGTGGATTTTCATTCTCAACTAGTGGATTTTCATTCTCAATTGGTGGAATTTGTGCATTCTCATTCTCAGCAGCCATAATGCCTAATTAAAGATAAAAAATAATTAATATAATTAAAATTAGAGAATATAAATGAAAATATTATAAAAATACCCTAGCTTTTAAAAAAAATCCAAAACAAAGGTTCCTACTTTTAACAAAAATCTATAAAATTCTCTAATTTTTAATACAAATACATAAGCAACACTATTTTTAAATCAAAATCCATAAAAAACATTCATTTTTTTATCAAAATCCATTCTAAACTCAATTGTTTCATAAAAATTCAATCAAAAACCCTATTTTGAAAAAATCCACAAAAACATTCATTTTTTTATTAAAATCCATTCTAAATTCAATTTTTATAAAAATTCAATCAAAACCCTATTTTGAAAAAAATCCACAAAAACATTCATTTTTTTATCAAAATCCATTCTAAACTCAATTTTTTCATAAAAATTCAATCAAAAACCCTATTTTAAAAAAAATCCACAAAAAACTATTTGAAATTATCCAAATCTAATTCAAAATTGAATCAAAGCAAATCAAAATCAAAATTCTTACCTTTTCAAATCGGATATTAGCGAAATCGAATATTCGTTACGTGAAGAATCTCCACACTGTACGCCCGCGGGTTGATGACTGTCAAATGACTTTAAAACAGTGACATATTTTGTATATATATGCTTTTTACAAATCGGATATCCGATTTGGAGTGGATATCCAATATGGAAAACTAGGATTGGTGTTTGCTTTGGTGGTGTGTACTGACACCCGAGCCTAAAAAAAGTCAACACGGTATTTTCACATTTTGGGGTCTATGAAAGACGTGTTTTTTTCCTCATTGCCACTTTTTGGCCCACCATGATCCTACACATACCCATAGGCAGATAATTTGATCATGATAAGGAAGATCATTGTCCATGGGATTGGCAAGGGAGTATCTAGATTACTCATGAAATAAATGAAAGTGTCTCTAAACTCCTATATACCTAATATGGGGGATTTAGATAATGATGCTATTTTTATACATTGGTAGTAATACTACATATTTTGAAATATATCTATGTCGTGAAGCAACTTGACACTGTAAGCTTACTATGCTAAGAGACCTGGGAATGATATGGTTTAGCTAATAATCCATAGAGATGACCTGTGAAAGATAAGATAGGATGTGATGCTACTACAACCACATCAATTATACTTACTTGATTGATCACCTAATCATACCTTACTCTTGAAGGAAACCCTAAGTTTAGAATAACCCATTTGGGATGAGAAGATCATTTGATTAAAGAGAGAAACCTTAGGTTAAGTTTTACCTATTGGGTTGGGACATGTACTAGACTACTCATTAACATAGTCTTTAAGTTGGGAATAACTTACTTAGTTGAGTTGTACATTTGGTTTTGATTGGAACATATAGGGTTAGAGTAACCTATAACATCGGACTAGTCATTGAATGATGACTCTATCCTAGAATTAGGATATACCGAAGTTGGAACTCACCTATGCGATTAAGTGAATCAAAGGAGCTAACGAGGAATGTTCATGCTCGGTAATCAGGTATGCAATTAAATTTGATATCTTCTAGGGACCAACATGATTGAACGAGGATTAATATTCAAAATTAGTACCAATTCTTATCGAGAAAATTAGATTGAGAAAAGATGAATTGCATCTTTGGAAATAATCCAAGGACAAAAGAAATCTACGGTATGGATGTCCTAAGATAAATAGGGTTTATTTCCACAAAAATCCTAACCACTATTACTTGGGAATTAAATGTGGAATGAAACCACAAAATAGGTTTTCACTTAGTCGAAGAATAGACTAATTTGGAATGCTAAAGAGCCTATGTACACAAAAATTTGGGAAGGAATAAGAAATTTGATGTCAGAGGTGGGACATTAGGGTGACAGAGTTATTTGTCAGGTGAAGAACTATAATAAGGTTTGGTAAAAGATAGAGTATGAGGCTACACAAAACGTGGAAAATGTCTAGTATACCAGGAAATGAAGACATGATTCCATCATCAGTAGGACATGTAAACTCTCTTGAGATTCCAGAGGGAAAGTAGTAGAACACAAGATAGATCAATCTTTCTATGTTGATAAAACTGACATAATGTTCTAGTGGATAGGCTCACCAAAGTAACCAATGCTATTTGGAAACTTGACTTATGGGATTTTGGTCCTAAATAATATATTGTGGGAAGTAGTTGCTTAGTATTCCCGAGAAGGTTTTCTCAGTTGTGAACAAGAAAATAATGATAGGGTTGTGTAAACCATGACCATACTACGAAACATTCAGTTGAGCGTGTAGACATGGAAAATGTACTGATTGAAATTGCACATCTGATCCTAACTACTAACACCATTTCATCATAAATCATCCCTCAGTCTAACCATTTAATCGAATACCCTTATTTGGTTAAACTCATCAATTTTCCTCTCTTAATTAAATAAATCATTTATCTGATTAAGTCATTCTCTCTTGTTAATTAAATCAATCAATCTGATCTAATTATCCCTATTTAATTAAATTAATCAATTTTATTTAATCAATTTCTAAAGTCTATCTCATTAAATTAAATAAATTAAAACCTTATTTAATTTAATCTAACTCCATCTCCTTTAATTGAATAAATCAACAATCTTTATAAATTAATTAATATCTAAATCACATTCCTCTCATATTTGATTTAAATCAACCCATAAATCTAAGTCAATTCATGTCCCATCCTCTAGCTTTTGCCACTTGCACATTAAAATAGATTTAATTCATTTATTAAATCCTTATTTTCTCTCACCATGGCATAATAGAGGAATATTCCTTCAAATTTGAATTCTAATCCAAGTGGAATTAGTCCTTCCAACAAGGCATTTATTTCATCTTACAAGTCCTTCTGCATTGAGCCAAGTGGCCATTACTCCATTTGACTCTTCATTCACCTTGTCATTTCAACATTTTCAAATTTCAAATTTATGCATTTATGGGCACATTCATCAAAATGTGCACATCCTTCATCCACCCATCTCTTGACAAGTGGCACCTTGCCATTGGTTGAAAGTTAGTCCCACATTGCTTCATTTTGGGAATTTCTCCAACTTTTCATTCTATAAATAGGAGGCTTCATCCCTCATTTCATCATCCACAACTTAGAGCAAAGTTACTCTCTTCACATTGAGAGCTAATTTTATCCATTTCATATCAAGTGTTCATCATTTTCATGGTTTCATAGCAAGATTATGTCAAATTTTCATCAAGGAGCTTCAATCATCCACCAATATTCATCAAAGCTTGCATAGGAGATGGGAAAAGGCCAATTTCCACATCAAATTGGCACCAATTCCCCCATAGGATTGAGAGTTTGCATACTTAAATAGGATTTCATTGCTTTCTTAGTTTAGTTACTTCATTTTCTTTCTTATTTGAGCTTTGCAAATGGATTTCATGGGGAATCTTGATTCTCACTTGCATTCAATCTTCTAATGTGTTTGCTTGTATTTTGCAAGTGCCAGGATCTTGGTTCTACATTTGGTGCTAGAAGGAGGGAAAATCTCACGTTTAGATCACATTTTTATCAAAAAAATTGTGCTTTTTCTATTTTTTTGGTGTACACAGGAAACTGTGTTGCTCATAGTCAAGCGGTGCCATACAAAGCTGCTACCAGTCAAGCGGTGCCATACAACGCCGCTCCAAACTACAAACTATGCACCTGAACCCCAAACTATGTCGTCTAGATGCAAACAACACCATTGCAAACAGAGTCGCCTTTGCTTTCTTGCTTTTTTCACTCAAACTTAAAATGGTCGTATCTTGGTCATTTTTTGGTCTTTTTCAGAGATTTTTTTTTGAAATGGAGTATAATTTCATAAGCTATCCAATGGTGTAGGCATTACTCAACTTTGATAGAGTTAAAATTTTCAAATTTTCACCTAATGCCAAATCACAATGAAACTTGGTCTAAATTTTAGGGTTTTTTATGCTTAATCATTTATTAACCCTCATATCTTCTTGTCTCTTGATTTCATCTAACATTTGGAGCTTGTATTGCATGTTTTAAAGGATCATGGAGCATGGAAGTCAAAGAAAAAACATTATCACATCATTGCATCAAGTATTTTTGAACACTTTGGGGAGAAATTATAATCACTTCTTTTAAGGACTTTGTCACTTTCAAGATTTTAGGACCTACTAAATTTCTTTTGGGCTCTTAAAAGAACATTTCAATTTTTTTCTACAAAGGGCTTAAAAAAAACTTTTAGGAAAAACTCACTAGATCTGGTTTGAGGATTAACAATTGAACAAGACAATCTTCACACTTCCTTTGGTGCTCTAAAAAGAATCAAATCATTGCTTTGAGGATTTAAAATGAACATGTGCTTCTTTGTCTTGTAATCATTTACCCAAAATAGTACCACCAAAAAGACGTACGCACTTCTCTCACGCCTCACGGTGATCTTGAGAATCAAAAGGCTTTTTGGTGATCTTAAATTGTGTAAAGTGGTTGCCTCTACATTTCATTTTGGGATTAAAAATTGAACACAACTTGTGAGTGTGAGTGGAAAATATTGTGTGTGTTCTCTCCTTGTTTCTTAACAAAGATCGATCGAACTATGGATATTTTTTCTCACTTTTGTTTATCTTAGAGGGCCTGCCTTGTGGAAAAAATCAATCACCCAAGGGAACGACCCAACCAGCAACATGCTAAAGAAAAACGAATTCCAACTAGTATATAAGTGTGGGTTCTTGTTGAAAGGAAAGAATCACGATGGTCATCCCGATGAGAAGGGAAGCAATGGTCTCTCACCGAATGGGTAAATGCCTACAAATGGAAAGTCTAAATTAAAACCCTTGTGGCCAAAATCCCTATCTATTTGTTGGTGCAAAAATGATCGTTCTGAAGCCGCTCCACACATTTACGGTTTTTAGTAGAAATGGAAAGTATGCCATGGGAGTTTCATGGGTGTTGATGCTTGGCTGCCCCATATAAGTGAGTGTTGTGGAGGGGAGCTAGTGGGGTCAAGCATCTAACCATTCACTAAAAATAAGCATAGCTAGACTTGTCCAAGTGGGGACTCAACAAATACAGTCTTTCATATCCCTAGGATTGTGCTTGTTCGTAAACATTTGGAAACAAACATTCAACATTGTCATCAAAACTTCAAACCCTTTAGGAAGCAAATAAAATTGACCAAATTCATGTGTTATTGCTTGCCCTTGGAATTTTATCCTTAGATGTTTCTAAACACTTGGATTTATATCTCAATTTTCTTACTAAATTCAATAATAGGTAACCCTTGCCTTGATTTCATCAAAGTTTCACATGATATACTTTGTGGGATGATAAGAAGTTAAGACATTGGACATCTAGTTTGAAAAACTAATTGAGAAGTGTTTGTGATAAAACGAAGTCATTAAACAAAGACTGAAAAAAATTGGATCCCACACACTTGTCCCAAATGATTTCATGCAAGATCAAGATCAAGAAACCCAAGGTAAAAGCTCTTAGTCCAAAAGATCACCAAAAGTGTCTCTCAACGCTATACAAATTCAGACGAAGACTACTTTTTAACTTTTATAGAACAGCTTCAAGAAAGAATCCAAATTTGTATGAGTTCTTTTGTCAACAAAATCTAAATCTTTTTTGGGAATTTGCACACCTTGTCTAGAGAAATGCATATTCTTCAAAATTGAGGTCTAGTAAACAAGAGTTTTTTTAGGTACACCTAGGATCAAAATAAAAAACCTTCATCCATCTTTCGAAACATCAAACCAAAAATCACCTCACCATCAACTCTTGGAAATCTTGAATCATCCTTCATGCTAGACTTTTTGGAAAATCAAAGTCCTTAAAACAAATCAAAATCCTTGAAATCCTTGAAGCAAAACATTAAATCATCTTTAGCTAGGTATGTGTAGATGCATCCTTCTTCATGTACTTAGTCAAAATTATCAAACCATCTTTTTTAGCTAGGTATATGTAGATGCATCCTTCTCCATACACTTAGTTGAATTATCATCTTGTTTGAATAGGTGTGGGTAGATGCATCCTTCTCCCTACACTTAGTCAAATTATCATCCTTTGAGCAAGTCTATCCCATAGATAAAATCCAACATCTTGGGATCTATTTGTTCATTATCCAAAATCAAAGCAATCCAAAATAAAATCAAGGTCAATCCAAAAAAATCCAAGAATCCAAAATCAAAATCCAAAACAAAATCCAAACATCCAAAAAGTCCTAAAAGTGTAGCATCCCCTCAAGATCTTCTAAGAGTTCAATAATCCACATCATCCATATTTTACACATCTTCATCACCTTTGATCCTTAAAACATCCTAAATTTTCTCTTTTGTACCTAAAGTTAGATCAATCCAAAGAATTAGAGATTCATCTCCCATATTATTGAAAATTGATCCCTATTTTATGGTGCAAACTAGATCTCAACACAAGAGGAATATGGAAGCCAACAAAGAAACATCCACTTCAAGTGACCTAAGCCAAAAAAATTCTGAAATAAATCCCGTTGGATCGAGCAATCCTTTAACTAACTTTCCTTCATCATCACAAAATCAACAAGAGGAATGTCAAGTGGAGGATCTTACCAATAATCCCTTTGGAATGTCACAAGAGGAAATCACTAAAATAGTTCAAAATATAGAGAATCATAAGATTTTCAACATCCTGATGAGACTCAATCCCTCACTATACATGCTCAAGTTAGCAAAGCAAGGGGCTAAACTCCCTTCCGATTTCAATGTGAGCACTATTGTGGAACCATCTTTCGGGGTCATTCCCTCAATCTCATCCACCATCCCCATCTCATCTACACCTCCATTTCAAAGAATCACTCAAAAAATCCCCCAAATCACATCATCTATTGCTCCAATGCAACCCATTGTTAACAAGGGAAGTGCATTTCTCAATGCATTGCAAACACACCCTCTCGTAAACAATCAAGATTTGGACGCAAACACCATCTTGGGACAATCCACCCCCCAAAATCCATCACACCCATATATCCCACTCACCTTTCATGATCCAAATGATCCATCATCATCATTTCACACAACACCCCAAACCTCTCTCCCAATAACCTTGCAAGGAGAGGGTGATTTATTTGGACCAAGGGGCATCTTTGACCCTACATCTTCATCATTTCCCCAAGGGAGTATGCCACTTACATTTCCACCACTTCCACCATTGCCATCAATATCCATATCACCTCTTGGTTTAGGGCTTCCCCCTTTATCAAACATCAATCAACAAAATCAAATCAACCCACCAAACATCAATCAAGGCATCATAATGAATCCTCCCATCTTGCCATCAATATCGCAACAATAGATGGAAACCATCCCAATAACACAAACCACCACCATCACATCATCAACCATCCTCCAAATATCTCAAAACATGGTCTCACAAGGACCAAACATATCGATCACACCATCCACCACTCAAATCCGAAACATCAATACGACGGTGCCTCTCATCACCACAACAAGCACCATTCCAAATCCACCTCCACCACCATTGCCACCAAACTTGAACAGATAAAACCAATATAGTATTACGTTGCAGGTGCTTAGTAGGTTGCCTATCAGAAGGCACTACAAAAAATCCAAAACTGGCAAGCTACACAGCTAGCCACTTAGCAAGCTACCCAAGCTGCTCAAGCTGCCCAAGTCACACAAGAAGCAAAACAAGCACAACATGTTGCACAAGCTCAAGCCTTATTACAACAACAAACAAAACAAGAAGCCCAAGCCACTCAATCTGCACAAGTCGCACAAGTTGCACAGATTGCACAAGCTTTCCAACAAGCAAAAGCCTAGGCTCAGACACAAGTGCAAGCTCAAGCCCAATACCAAGCTCAACAAGCGCAAGTGCAAGCGTAAACACAAAAAAAAGCACAATATCTTGCACAACAACAAGCAGCCCAACATCAAGCATATCAGCAAGTGCTAAAACAATACCAAGAATAGCAAGAAGCAGCCCAATTAGTAGCCCAACAACAAGCGTTGTTGGTGCGACAATAACAACAACAAGCTCAACAACATGCACTATTAGCACAATAGCAATAGGACCAACAACAATTTCAAGCATACTTGGCACAACAGAATGTGCAAACACCATCCATCAACATACCAACCAATCCACCCATCCCACCAACAATTGAACCACCATAGAACATTTTCATCCCACCCCCTGATCCGCAAAATGATGTGACAACACAAATCAAGTTTCTCTCACAAAAAGTGCTTGACTTTCAATCAAGGTGAACCACCAAAACACCTAGTAACTTGTGTCCTTATCCATTTGATAGGATTCTTGTAATGAAACTGTTCCCAAAGGGATTCGAGATCCCCAAATTTGATAAATACCGTGGGACGGGAAATCCTGAAGATCACATCAGGGAATTCTAGGTTCATTGCATGGAATTCATGTATGATGATACTTATTTGATGTGGCTATTTCCTAGAAGTTTGGTTGGCCAAGCCATGGAGTGGTTCTCTTGCCTTCCTCCTGGCATCAAGAGGTTCCAAGAAATAGTAGACGCATTCATCAAAAACTATGCATTCAATATTGGTATGGATGTTAGTCTAGAGGAACTATTGGCTCTAAAACAAGGGAAGAATGAATTATTCACTTCATTCCTACAACTATGGTGATCCAAGTCCAATCGAAGCAAATGGGCCATGCCAGAAGAACAAGTTTACACTATCATATCCAACCTCGATAGAGCCTTGACATTTCATCTCAAAGTGCAAGGTATCACAACATATGACCAGTTGTTCTCCAAGGCGCTCAACATCAAACAAGCCCTTATGACACAACCTAGAGGATCACCCACATATCCTGAACAACAAAACAATCACCCATCCACCATTTACAATGATAAACCTCACACATGGAAAAGAAACAAAAATGTTACCAAATATGGTGTTGTCAAAGCCAAAGTTGTCATTAGTGCCCTTTAGCAAAACACGCCTGCACCGTAACAACCCCAAAACCACCATCAAAACAATCATCAAGCTAACACGGTGACACAACCACCAAACAATCAAGTGATCAACAACGTCAATGATCAAAGGGGACCACCCCAGCAAAATAAGAACTTGAGCAAAAGTACATTTCCCTTGGGGAACCACTCAAGGTCATCATGAAGAAACTAATAAACAAAAACCTCATCAAGGCTCCCACATATGAAAACTACCAAGAACCAGATGTGAAACCACCCTAGTACAATGAAAATTAGCTCTGTGACTTCCAAAAAATCAAAGGGCACACCACTAATAGTTGCATGAGGTTCAAAAACCTAATACAGGACCTCATTGATCAAAAAAGCATAAATGTGGAACATCCAACAAGAAATCAAAACCTCCAAATCTTCACGAATTTGATGCCTAATCATAACAACAAAGGGAAAAATAACACTTATAAGGGGAAAGGTACCTTCAAGAGCATAAATCATGTATATGACCATGTCGTTGCATCCTTGGATGACTATTGTGCTACTATCACCATCAAAGGAGCCCAGGCTGATTGTGGAGTCACCAGAAGAGGTGGGAAAATTACCATTGTAGGGTCATCCCAGCCAAATAGAGCACCCAACTCCAAATCAACATCTGTTCCCAATGGCTATAATGTCCTTGATCAACTGAAAAGAACCCCAATGCAAATATCGATCATGGAGTTGCTAAAAATTTCATCTGCCCACAAGAAAATCCTTGAGGAAGCATTGGCTTCATCCACTGTCCCTGTGGATCTTGATGCAGAACAATTCCAAGCTATGGTCGGAAACATCATTACTCTAAATCTCCTTACATTCTCTAATCAATATTTTCCTACTCAACCATTTTACAACTGTGTACTCCATTTAGAAGTCCTAGTGCATAAAAATAAAGTCAAATGAGTCTTCGTGGATGGAGGTGCAGGTTTGAACATTTTCTCCCTCAAACTCATTAAGAACCTGAAAATTTCAAAGGATTCCATCGAAAAAGGAAAAGGCATAACAATCAGGGCATATGATGATCAAGAGAGAGTATCTCAGGGCACTATTCAACTCCCTATTCAAGTAAGGCCAACTATCATGGAAACCACCTGTCAGGTCTTGCACCTTGATTTGCCTTATAACATTCTCTTGGGATGTTTGTGGATTCATGCAATGCAAGCTGTAGCATCAACCTTCCATCAATGTGTCAAATTTACATATGAAGGACAAGAGGTCACCATCCATGGAGATCCTGAACCATTCTCTTATTGCAAGAACCTAGAGGAAAAATACTACAAGATCCCTTAAGTGCCTAAAAATGATGAAGGCCCATCAACACCATACATTGATCCAACCACTCTCGCTCCCACTTATGCGATAGAGACACCTGCCACTCTCGCCATACCCACCATCTCTGATATCAAAGTCATCATCTAGGATAATGGTTGTGGAAACTACACATTTCCCAAAAATGCTTTTGTGGTAGGAGAGTTACCACAATCTCCCAGATCACAAGGATGACCGCAATCAAATGAAGCCTCCACATCCCAACCATCCCCTGAAGGACATCCCAACTTCAAAATTTGGGGAGGTCTTGGCCAAGAGGCAATAGAGGAGGACCTATTACATCTCCTATATCAAGATAATAGACCACCAACCGATCTACCAATGAATGACAACAACAAAGGTTTGCAAATGATGCTCGCAATGGGCTATGATAGAAACTAGAAACTGGGGAAAAATGACAACGAACTTCTAATACCCATCATTCCAGAGACGCGAATGAGAAATATTAGCCTTGGATGTTCCCCTCTGAGTATAACCATACGTGGTTGAAATCCCCCAGTTAGGAAAGTAAAAAATCCTCAGCAAATGATAGATGAACTTCGCTTACGCATATCTACAGGTCGAGTCATAGACAACATCACATTTGACATAATTGACGTTTGTAGTAGTAGTGATGATGAAGATCCCGTAACCAACCTACCCATGCTCTTTGAGGAAACCACCCTTCTCATGATTAGGACTATGTCATTTGAGTCCATTGATCATCAAAATCATGAAATCCATCTAGTCTACCCACAACTCATCGATTATGACCAATGAGGACCGCCAATTCTTGACACATTCAAAAAAGATGAGGCACTCTCAGAATTCATGGGATTGTGGGATAATATTCCATGTGCGGATCACAAAGTAGGATTCATCATCGAGCTAGATACACATGCATATTATGGGGAAATGATTGAATCCCTCAATCGCAAAAGTGAAAAATTGAGAATAATCTCTAGGTCTTTGAGTGAAAACCACACTGTGACACTCTCCAACCCAAAAATAGTAAAAAGAAAGGACACATCCAATAGTGAAAACCTCTCTGAGGTGTCAAGGATGGGGGATTCAATCTTCCTCTCAAAGCTTTACACCAGGAAAAATTAGCGGTCCTACCCGAAAAATGCAACCCAGTCAACTTGGGAATAGAGGAGACACCACACATCACATTCTATGCAGAGTCATTATTATCAAAGGAACAGGAGCTCCTAGCCGCCTTTTTGAGAGAATGGAAGGTCAATTTTGCATGGAGCTATGCAGACATGCTCGAGCTCGATCCAGAGATTGTTGTCCATCATCTAGCAATCTACCCTGAAGCAAAGCCTATTCGACAAGAATTGAGAAAAATGCATCCTCAGATCTCCCTGCTAGTCAAAATGAAATTGAATAAGCTACTTGATGCAAGATTCATTCGGCCAATCGACTATCAAGAATGGGTGTCAAATCTGGTTCCTATTTCAAAACCTGATGCGGGCATCCAAATCTGCACAAATTTCAGAGATATAAACAAAGCTTGTCTGAAAGATGATTTCCTATTGCCTAACATTGACATAATTGTAGACATGATGACGGGACATGAAATGCTTTCTCTAATGGATGGTTTCTCAGGGTACAACCAAATAATGATTACCAAAAAGGACCAACACAAAACGACCTTCACTTGTCCATTGGGGACCTACTGCTAGAATATGATGCCATTCAGCCTAAAGAATGTTGGGGCCACCTATGAAAGAGCCATGACATTAATATTTCATGACATGATCCACAAAACTTTCGAAGATTACGTCGATGACATACTAGCAAAATCCAGAAAGAGGAGAGATCACATAGCAACCTTGAGTGCTATTTTTGATAGGTTGGAGGAATATAAAGTCAGAGTAAATCCAAATAAGTGCATCTTCGGTGTACAATCAGGAAAGCTACTAGGATGCATAGTGTCAATGAGGGGTACTGGGCAAGCTTCAGTCAATCTATAGATTCATAGCACAACTAGAAAACAAGAAAATCCCTTATTCTCAGCTACTCCACAAGGCCCGGGTAACGTACAAGTGGGATGAAAAATGTGAGGAAGCTTTCAACAAAATCAAATAATATCTACTCACACCTCTGGTCCTCATGCCATCGATCCCAAGAAAGCCATTAATCCTCTATGCGTCAGCAACAATAACAACCCTTGGAGCTCTCCTAGCTCAACATGATGAAAATGGGATAGAGAGGGCCATTTATTACATTAGTCACACAATGGTCGGGCATGAGTTAAACTACTCATTCATCGAAAAAGCATGTCTAGTAGTAGTGTTTGCTTCACAGAAATTCAGACATTACATGTTGGAACATAAAATCAAAATCATCACCAAGATCGATCCCCTAAAGTACCTACTATCAAAGGCAATGCTCATAGGAAGATTGCCAAATGGGTCATGATACTATTAGAGTATGACATTTAATATGTGGAGTGGAAAGTAATCAAAGGCCGGGTAATAGTAGATCAACTTGCAAAAGCACCCATGTATTCAGAGAATCCACTCATATTAAAGTTTTCGGATGAATCCATCTTCAATCTCAACATAACTGACCACTGGAAACTCTACTTTGATGGTTCCTACACACAACATGGATCAAGAGCCGGTGTATTTTTCATCACCCCACAAGGGGACTATATACCTAGATCCTACAAATTGGCATTCCCCTACACTAACAACATTGCAGAGTATGAGGCATTAACCATAGGTCTCAGAATAGTAGTGCAGTGGCACATCATGGCCCTTAGAGTATATGGAGACTCCCAACTGATAATAAATCAAGTGAATGACAAGTACCAAACAAAGGATGATAAACTGACTCCATACAAACAGATGGTAGAGATCCTTAAAGAATCATTCATTGATATCACATTTGAGAAAATTCCCAGAGCCAACAACAGAGCAACAGACACCATGGCAGCAATTGGAATCTTACTGGATATCCCTCGTAACATCCAAAAACATGAATTCTTGGTAGAGCATCTTCTCGTACCTGCATTTGAGGTACCATAGTTATAATTTGTGTGCAAAATCATTGGTCCTGGTGATCCCTGGTACCATGAAATTTATACCTACTTACGAATAGGGGTCCTACCCGTTGACTTACCCTCAAGCCTAAAATTAACCTTTGTCAAGAAAGCATCCCAGTTTGTCATCCTAGGAAACACCCTTTACTGTAGGAGCATAGAAGGAACCTTATTACGCTACCTAAATGATGAGGATGCATTGACTACCTTAACTGAGGTGCATAATGGTATTTGTGGTTCACACTCAAGCGGAATGACCTTGGCCAAGAAATTACTGAGGATGGGGTATTATTGGCCTACAATGGAAAGAGAAGCACATGACTACGTCAAAAGGTGCCTACAATGTTAGCAACATGGGGACCTTATCCATGCCCCGGCTCAAGAACTTCATCATATTGTCACACCATGGCCCTTTTCGTAGTGGGGGCTCGATCTCATTGGAAAGATAACTCCCACCTCATCCAATAGTCACAAGTTCATCATAACTGCCATAGAGTACTTTACCAAGTGGGTGGAAGCCATCCCTATGACCTACATAACTGGAAAGCAGATATCAAAGTTCATCTTGAACTATCTCATATGCTACTATGGTGTCCCACACCATATTATCCCCAAGGCAATGGCCAAGCAGAAGCCACCAATAAAACCATTCTAAAAATCCTCAAAAAGACAATCAATGATGCAGGTCATGATTGGCATCTGCAACTAAATCCCACCCTCTAGACCTATCGAACTAGCATCCGCACACCAATAGGCGCCACCCCATTCTTCCTAGTCTATGGATCAGAAGCCATATTACCCATTGAGATCGAGCTCCCATCGCTGAGAATATCATTACAAAACCTCATCACGGATGAAGAATACCGAGTATCAAGACTAAATGAGCTAGAGCTACTAGATGAGCGGTGTATGGACGCTTTAAATAATTTGCAAGTCTATCAAAACCAGCTTAAAAGGAGTTATGACAAAAATATCAGGAGAAGGAGTTTCCAAGTTGGAGAGCTTATGCTAAAGGAGAATCATAAGAATGTCCCAAATCCAAACAACAAAGGAAAATTTGAACCCAACTAGTTGGGACCATCCATCATGACAATGAACTATAAGTTAGGGGAATACTAGTTCTCAACACCTGAAGGGGAACCTCTGTAGGAGCCCATGAACAACTCCCATCTCAAAAAAATTTATGCCTAAATCTTTCAAGGTATAGAACCAAAAAATCCAAAAAAAATAGAAAGTCCTGAAAAAATGGTTACCTTGATGACAAACTAGCAAATAGGCATCTTGGTGACAACAAAAAAATACAAAAATCTAAAAAATTAGAAAAAGAATAAAAAATAATAAAGAGAAAAATCGTCCTCTAGTGAAAACCACTTCGGTGGCACTTTGGGAAAGTACCTTGGTGAAAACTTGGCAAACAGGTGCCTTGTGTAAATAAGCACTCTCCATCCACCAGGATCTTCACGACTTGTTCCATCCATCAAGCTTCCATCATCCATCACATCTGCATCATAGCTTGGTCTTGTGTTCATGTCATGATCCCTCCTAGTACTACTCAGCCCATCCATAAGGTTAGTTTGTCCTTCCTTTATCAGAGTAGTCTATTTCATCACGCTGGGGGCATGTTCTCATCGAATCAGATTCATGTATATTCTTGAGATCACAAAATCAGAAAATCCAAAAACATTCATAAAATCCAAAAAATCCAAAAACATAAGAAAATCAAAAACATCCAAAAACATCCAAATCATATCAAAATCCAAAAACAGCTCAAAAAGTCAGTCAAAAAGTCAAAAAAAAATTTGCCTTGTTGAACTACGGGTCTCTGAGCCTTGAGCATAGGAAAGGTTGATCTTTGATCATCCCCTGAGACACTTAGGTTAGTCCTTTAGGATTCTATCATAATAAACTAGCAATTCATTTGTTCATATCTCATCAAATAATCAAGTTTGTGTCAGTCAAATTACATGGCCTCTGCATGTATAACGTAGGCAAAGCTCATCTATTGATCAGCCCCCAAGGCCCCTAGGATAGGTTTTTAGGTTAGTCTCTTGGTCAAAATTTCAAAAAACCCAAAAACATTTGAAAATTTAAAAATCAAAACATTTGTAAAATCTTGAAAATACCAAAAACAACCTCAAAACAGTTCAAAAAACTCCAAAAACATCGAAATATTTAAAAAAATCCATTCGTCCCCATCTCACTTTCACTTGGAATAATCAATCATCGCTCATAATAAATCATCATAACCCTCAACCTTTGGTGAAACAGTCAGAAACAAGTCTAGCAGATCGAAAGTGAACTCTCAAAATGTCAAAATCTTAAGTCTAGGTCAGTATGTAAGCAAGTTAGTCAACTCTTTGTGTCAATAGTCTATCATCTAATTAGTCCCATATCAAATCATCTGATATTGTCATGTCCTAGGATGAATCCTTCCTACAATGGACATCAACATCAGGCATCACCATAGTTTAGTCTTGGCTAGCAGTATTGAAGAACATTAGCTTGATTGTTTACTTTATCTTTATATCTTTTGATTTATCTTATTGCGCTCATTCTGAGGACCTCTCGATGATGTATAAACAAAATATTTAGAGAGAAAGGAATGGGGAAATAATCATTATCTTTTATCTGCTATGCTTGTTGGATATTCTTATAATATAACTTGGTCAGGGGTGCTTTATTTAGGTGTAGGGAGGGTGTTTTAGATATCTTGTTGACCACATAGGAAGTCTTGCCTTTCTATGTTTTGGCCTGAGATGTTTGAAATATCTGAACTACATTTTGAATGAGGTTATGTATGCTAGGTGTGAATAGGAGTACTCCTATCTGATTGTTCCATTAGACTAGGTGCAACGCCATCCTAGTTCTTTATACCTTGATGCATCATGCCTACATGTGTTATCAAACATAAGATAATTTGTCCTTTGAAAATCCCAACTCCTCGGAAACTAATCATCATCATCATCTCATGTCTTGTTGGAATCTCTTGTTTCTTCTATCTCTTTCTTTCCGTACTAACATGGTACCATGACAGTTAATCAAATCATTATCATCATTGCATCCATCCTACATCCACTAACCGTCAATGTATTGCACATTGCATATTGCATAGCATATAGGAAACACTAAATCATGTCATAACATTGCATTTCCATTATACATAATATCGATTAGTTATTCTAAGAATCTCATGAATCATTACATTGCATTCATTTCACATAAACATAAAAGCAACCATCCCATAGCATTATAAACATAATATCATTTGTATACATTTACCTCATAACATTGCATAATCATCCCATAACACATATAAGAATCCATTATGCTATCACATACATATCACACACCATTTGCATCCATTATATCATATCATAAACATCATCATCATACCATCCATCATTGCATAATATAGATCTATTAGTCGCATAATCATTGCATAATGCATACATCATCATTAAAGAATGCATAGAAGGATATTGAAAAAGAAATGCATCCATACATAGCATATCCATAGCATAAACATCATAACATCATAAGATAGAATCATTGCACAACATATAGAAAGTAAAAAGCATCCATAATAGAATGAAACATCGCATCACAACATCGTCATCTCATATCATATATATCATCAAAATATACACTGTCATGATACAAAAATTAGATCAATGTACATGTAATGTCAATAAGTACAAAATGACCACTGGGGCTATCAAAAATGAGCCCATCAGGTGCAAAAAGAATCCTGTCTCCGATCAAAACTGAGGGCTATCCATGCTAGCTATTGCCCTCGCCACCCATTCTCTCCCCATGCTGCTCTACAGGTTTGTGGCTGGTCCTCTGTGAAAAATATGGAACTCAGCTTGGTCTCGGTGTGGCCTGGTGGTAGTGCATCCTATAATAATTGACCTCCTGAATGGCCTCCCTGTATGCACGAAGTGATATTGTGCTCTAGGAGGAAGAGGCGAGCATGCTCTCTATCTATTGTTGATGGCCCATCTCGACTGCTTCCTGTAACTCTATAGCCTATCTCTGTAAAACTATTTAATCTCACTTTGCTTGTAACTGATCTCTCTCAGCTATCAATGCCTGTACCAGGGCCTGCAATTGCAAAATCTTCCTGTCTCTAAGATCCGGCTATAGGGGTGGTTGCATGTGAGGTTGATCCTGGTCCCCATCTTTGGGTGCTGTCGAGATCCTATCCTAGTGCCTGTCCTAATGTTTAGGAACCTGATCCTGTCGGGGGGGGTCCTGTCTCTACTCTCCCTCCTGCTGATTTGGGAGTGCCTGATCCTAAAATGGTTGACCTAGTGCTAGCCCTCTACCTCCTTGATCCTGATCTCCCTAGCCTCATCCTGCTCCCTTGCCTTTGGCTCTCCATCGAGCAGATGGTGCCCCCAAAACTATAAGATAAAGCGACAGCCTGAACCAGTCTTTGTAGGCCTACGTGGTCCCTGGATCCACCTATCCATGGTCATATGGCCATGGCCTTGCCACCAGCTGCATGAAACTATAAACTGCCTCATGGGTAGGTATGTACCAGACCTAGGAGCTCTAGCTCATTATCCTCGCAAAAACGGCCATGTACTAGTCGTCTGGCCGATCCTATGCCTCTCTGAACTATCTCTGAACCCTGCCCGATAGGTACATCTCAATCATCGTATGCTCTTGTCCATGCATAAGTCTATCTTGGCGAGCAAAGAACAACTATTGTGCATCATCAAACCATGCGAGCTGCCTAAGGTATGGCCACCATCTGAACACTCGCATATCATCAAGGACCCTCCTCCAATGATGAATCTTGTGTTGTCTTGTGTGAGTAAACGAAAGGCCTCCTCTGTATTACTAGACCACTGGATCATCTAGCTCCATCAGAACTGGAACAACTCTCAGCCGGAGCATAGGGATGTGCTCCCACACCCAGATATGCAGGAGTGTAACCCCCACCCCAACTGCTATGTCATCCAAGTAGGAAAACTCATGAAGATCCCTATAAAGTGAGGCTAGCATAACTGGCCCCCATGCAAATAGTGTCCGTCGTTGCTAGACCATGCGCTCCCAGCAAAGTCCCCATCCTAGACTGAAGTATTAGCCTCGTTGATCTAGTGCGAAAAGACTAGATATATGATGGGTGCAATGAGTAAATGGTAAGGTGATATGGTAGGCCTGTGGCACTCCAACTCGATCTGGCCCTCACAGAATATAATTTGGTCAATGTCCATGACAGCATAATAGGCCTCCCTCCCGAAATCCATATCATAAATGACCCGCTCACCATGGATAGGGAATCTCAATATCTGCCAGACATCCTCCAGTGTGACAGTGGCCTTGCCCATCGGAAGGTGGAATGAGGAGGTCTCACTCTGCCACCTCTTAGCAAGAGCCATCATCATGCCCAAGTGTGTCTGCACAGGTGGTGCGTAGGCGATGTACCAGAGTCCCATCTCTCCTAGGCACTCCTTCTCTTGATCGATCAAATCCCTCAAAAGGACAAAAATCTCCTGGGACCTATGCTCATGAGAGTAGATCCCCCTTGCCTCCTCCTGCATCAAGAAATCCACCATGTTAAAATTCATCAAAAAAAATCTTGATCCTAGCTTGTCTCAACGTCCTAAAATTAACCCCAGCATCACTGCCTATGAAGGTGGTGTCATTTGCAAATTTCAAACAATGACACTGGAGCCCTCAAACTCTCAAACTACACTGTGGTAGTTCAGTTTGCAAAGGCAGTCCAGTTTGATCTGAAATCATAACTCTAAAGAGCACTATAGCGGTGCAATCTGCAAAGGCGATGGAGTTTGGAATTTAAACCTAAATTCCAAACTGCACCACGACGTCAGACCTTGCAACGACAACGTAGTTTAAACACCGGGCGTCGTCGTTTGAAATTTCAACGAGCCAATATAGCACCGCTCCTAAAGACCTAGTTTTTAAATGCAATAAATGAGCGCAAAAATAAAAAAAGAGGTTGGGTCAAGTTGACTCACTGGTAGTCTAGTGCCAGGAAGCCTCTGGTGCATCCATACCCTATCAGAAATGTGTGTGGGGAGTTATCGTTGTGCCATCTTGCCAAGGTGTCAGGGCTTAAAATCGCAAAAAAATCTTAAGGTTGAATGTGAAAATGAATTGGAAGTGGCCCCTCAAGGCCTATTTAAGCCTGAAAATTAGGGTTTTTTTGACCCTGTTTAGCTATCCTACTAGGGTTTTCGACCATTGATCTCATTTTTGTCCATCCGAATGCTGTTTTGCATCATTTTTTGCATTTTATCTCATTTTGTCGACCTCTTGGAGCCTTTTTGGACCTGTCAGGCACCTTGTCCTCTTTTTTCGTGAGATCACCCAAAAATCAAAAAATTTGTCTGATCTCTCGAGGGGGCAGTATAGCAGCATGTTTTGTCTGCTGGGGAAACATCAAGGCAATTTTGGAATTAATTTTTTTTTGGCTTTTGATCAAGATAGCTTATTCTTTGAATCAACACAACAAGTGCACTGCTTCAAAGAGGGGCAAAATGTAGACATGGAAAATGTACCGATTGAAATTGCACATCTGATCCAGACTACTAACACCATTTCATCCTAAATCATCCCTCGGTCTAACCATTTAATTGAATAACCTTATTTGGTTAAATTCATCAATTTTCCTCTCTTAATTAAATAAATCATTTATCTGATTAAGCCATTCTCTCTTATTAATTAAATCAATCAATCTGATCTAATTATCCCTATTTAATTAAATAAATCAATTTTATTTAATCAATTTCTAAAGTCTATCTCATTAAATTAAATAAATTAAAACCTTATTTGATTTAATCTAACTCCATCTCCTTTAATTGAATAAATAAAAAATCTTTATTTAATTAATATCTAAATCGCATTCCTCTCATATTTGATTTAAATCAACCCATAAATCTAAGTCAATTTTTTCACATCATCTAATCCCTCATTAAATTAATTAACCTTTGATTAATTTAATCCTCATTCATGTCCCATCCTCTAGCTTTTTCCACTTGCACATGAAAATAGATTTAATTCATTTATTAAATCCCTATTTTCTCTCAACATGGCATAATAGAGGAATATTCCTTCAAATTTGAATTCTAATCCTTGTGGACTTAGTCCTTCCAACAAGGAATTTATTTCATCTTACAAGTCCTTTTGCATTGACCCAAGTGGCCATTACTCCATTTGACTCTTCATCCACCTTGTCATTTCAACATTTTCAAATTTCAAATTTATGCATTTATGGGCACATTCATCAAAATGTGCACATCCTTCATCCACCCATCTCTTGACAAGTGGCACCTTTCCATTGGTTGAAAGTTAGTCCCACATTGCTTCATTTTTGGCATTTCTCCAACTTTTCATTCTATAAATAAGAGGCTTCATTCCTCATTTCATCATCCACAATTTGAGCAAACTTACTATACTCAAATCCATCCTCAAGCTTTAGCATTTTATCCATTTCATCAAATCTTAGCTAAGTTATGTAGGTTTTTCATCATGGAGCATGTTTGAATCTTCATCAACTGGATCACTCTTCATCAATCATCAACATTGCATCATTGGAGTTGGGAAAGGGCCAATTTTCACATCAAATTGACACCAATTCCCCCATGAGATGAAGAGTTTGCTTTTTTAATTAGGATTCTATCTATTTTATTGCTTTCTTATTTTGTTCTTCATTTCATTTCCTAATTTAAGCTTTGTAAATGGATTTCATGGGGAACTTAGATTCTAACTTGCATTTTGATCTTCTAATATGTTTGTTCATTATGTTTTGCAGGTACTAGGATCTTGGTTCTACAGAGCGAATGCACAATATATTATTATAGCCAATGGGAAAAAGTGGTAAACAAAATCTTGAATGATTTATTAACTTCTAACATTGAGGTTTGGAAGATTATATGGAAAGAAAGGTTGGAAACTCTATTAGGCTGAAATAGGCTTAGAAATAGGGTTAACCATAGACTTATTAGATTGTAAAAAAGGAGTAATACATCGAAGAGGTCGATGAAACTTCATTGATACAAAGCTTGAGTATGAAGCAGTATCAGAATTTGACAGGTTTCCAAGAGAAATGTTATGCTCAAGATGGACAAGTAATCTAGTACAACACTTTATGGTTAAGGAAAAAGGATGTGTTAGTGACAGACGAACTTAGTTTCTAAGTTGTCTAAAAGTGTAAATACCAAAGGGGAAGGATGGGGCCCATGGTGTAGTGTGCAATACATCATTATTCCTTTTCTATTTGGATTATACCAAGGATAAATTCATGGGCCAATGATTTCAGATCACTATAACTTAGGGTCATGTATAGTTACTATTGTACCTAGGATATACATACGGGGTAATATGATAATATAATGAAGCTCTTTGGGAGAGTAAGTATGTGTGAGGCATATAATTTTTCCCTATGTGATAGTGAGGATACTTGATGCAAGGTCCAGAAAGGGAAAGTATTACAAGAAGTGTTTAGGTTGAGTGGTATTCCTAAGAAGATTATCTCGGATAGAGATGCACGAATCACTTCTAGGTTTTGGCAAACCTTGTTTTTTGCACTAGGGACTCAGTTGAACATTAGCTCAACTTATCATCTAGAAACGAATGGGAAAATTGAAAGGGTGAATCAAGTATTTGAAGACCTACTTAGGATGTATTGCATTGATCAGTAGTACAAGTGGGAAGACTACTTTCCCTTAGTGGAATTTTCTTACAATAGTTCTTATCATTCTGTGATAAAGATGGCTCCTTTCGAAGCTTTGTATGGATGAAAGTTTCAAACTCCTATAAGTTGGGATAAACTTGAGGATCGAGTGAGTCTTGGGCCAAAGATGTTGGTTGTAATGGGTGAACAAGTTAAGATTGTTAAGCAAAGGTTAGCGGAAGCTAACGATTGGTAGAAAAGCTACATTGATTCTAAGAGGGTGCCTCACAATTTTGCCATAGGTGATAAAGTGTTGTTGAGAGTGAAACCTGATAAGAGCTCCATTAAATTTGGAAAGTATTCTATGTTAGCCCTGTGTTATTTCAAGGACCTTTTGAGATTCTTCGGAAAGTAAATCTAGTAGCTTATCAGATTGTGTTGCCACCAACTCTTGCTAAAATGCATAATGTCTTCCATGTGTCCTACCTTAAAAAGTATATACCTGGTGATAATCATGTAATTAATTGGACTACTTTACAAGTACAAGACCCCAGAGTAGTAACTCTAGAGCCTGTCAATGTGCTCATAACACATAAGCTATGCTTGCATAACAGAGAAGTATTGGAATGCAAATTCTAGTGGAACCAGTATGTAAAAGACTTAGCTACTTGGGAGGACTATGCTAAAATTCAACAAAAGTTACCTCATATTCTTAATGCTTACGAGGATGTTTGAAATAATATGATGTTTGTTGTTATGTTTTTTAATGCTACCTAAAGTCATCATGGACGATGATTCAAAAGGGGGGAAGTATGTTACACCCCAATTATGTAGTTACTATTTATTATTACTACATAGGGTAAATATGAATGTAATGTGAGTTATGAGATAAATAAATTATGCTCATACCTTGTTATCAATGTGAATGTTGTCTCATTTGATGTTATCTCAATTGATGTTATTTCATGGAAAAATATTGCATATATGTGAAAGGATGGTTATTGAATTATTATCCTAACTTTGGAGATGTTTGCATATTTTATGAGAAATTGATTGTTGTGTGCATGTGTTAGTGGATGCAGGTATATATTCTATTCCTCCAAGAGGAGGGGAAGTATCATGATCTTGGTTGGGTAAAGTAAACTATCTGAGTATACACATACCACATTAGAATGATTGAGTTGAGCAGTTGGTAAGTCATCCTTAGTTGATATGTTTGCATTGGAAGAGTCGTGTTTACTACTACATGAATTATTGGTTGATGTTTATCTACTTCATATTTTAAAGATCTTTCTTTTACTATTACAATTATATTGACAAGTGAGATGTACGTGGAGTATGTGTATATGTATGCACATACATGTCAAAGGGATCTAATGACATGTATAGATGTACCACATGTAAATACTTATCAATATGGTGATAATTGTGAATGGCAATATGTGAATCAAATGTGAACATATATATATATACATGTATATATGTATTATCCATATGTTGGGATAACCGGTAAAAGTAAACTATCTGAGTATACACATACCACATAGAATGATTGAGTTGAGTCAGTTTGTGGGAGTTGGTAAGTCATCCTTAGTTGATATGTTTGCATTGGAAGAGTCGTGTTTACTACTACATGAATTATTGGTTGATGTTTATCTACTTCATATTTTAAAGATCTTTCTTTTACTATTACAATTATATTGACAAGTGAGATGTACGTGGAGTATGTGTATATGTATGCACATACATGTCAAAGGGATCTAATGACATGTATAGATGTACCACATGTAAATACTTATCAATATGGTGATAATTGTGAATGGCAATATGTGAATCAAATGTGAACATATATATATATACATGTATATATGTATGGTATATACACGTATCCATATGTATATGTGTATCGATACATGTGTACGTTGGCAGATGGACACACTCATATAGATGCATCAATATAGATATACCTACATATATGTGTACATAGAGGTATATACTTTTATACATATACACACATATATATATATATATGCATACATTCGATATATTGTGTTTATTATATGTAAATAATATCTTTCCTGTACTCTTATATATATATGTGTGTGTGTGTGTGTGTATCGAATGTACACTTAAATTATTGGCTAATGATATATATATATATATGTAAATATATATTAATGATTATATATATATACACACATATATATATACATGTATATAAACGATTATATATATATACATATATATATACATATATAAACATGTATATACATATATATATATATATACACATATATATATTTAAATACCATCATGTATTTATATATATATAAATAAATACATGATGGTATTTAAATATATATCTATGTATATAATATATTATATATATAATAATATATACTTAATATATTATATATATTAATAGAAATCGACTCACTTACCATGATAGAAGTCGATTTATAAAGGCTGATTATAGTCATTTAAGACTATGTTATTAAAGGTCGATAGAATAGCTTATGACTGTTTTGAGAAGCCATTTCTCACTCTTTCTGCCACGTGATATGAAACACATGAAATGCATTTTGAGTCGCTGTCATATATCAACACAAGCTTGGACTTGGTCAATGCCTTTGATAGAGATCAACTTTGACTTAGTAAACATTTCTACCATGTTTAATATATCTGTTGGAGACTTTGTCAAATGTATTTATCATCTTAAGCTGACTCATCTCTTATGCAAGTTGATAGTGCTTGGTGTTACAATTTGGAAGTTGACTATTTCTAATGGAAAGGAAACCACGCCAAACAAGGAGTGTGGATGAAGTTGGCACCACCTCTAGAAACCAAATTGTTGTAGATGTCTATTTCATAAGACAATTCGAATTAAGCATATGCAGATTGAATAAGTCTTTGATTGCTGTCAATTTTTCAAGTTGCCCTGTAGGTGATTTTGTTGAGTATGAACTTAGTAGGTCACCACCTTTTGTATTGTGTTTCATGTGTTGCTTTGCATGGAGATTGTTGTCCATTAAAATTCCTAAACTATAGGCAATGAGGTTAGCAAGCTGCTCTATAAATAGTTGAACCATTTCATTTGGACTTGGGACACACTCTTTCACAAGATTACACATATTTGCATTTCTCTTGCAAGTCCTTTTACTGTGTTATTCCTGCTCTGTTTTTATTGTGAGAAAGAGAGAAAGAAATCTATTATATTTGAGAGAGATTTGTTACTTGAGTGAAGTGAACTATCAACTTAAGAGTTCTAGAGATCATTGTGATGTTCTAGAGAAGTTGTTATCAAGCCTGTTGTTCTTGGAAAAGGCTGCATTGCTGACAAATATTTGCAAAAGCATTAACAGGAATGAGAACCTTCTTCATTGTCATTTTACTTATGAATGATGTGTTTTCCATGTATGCTTGAATTATCTTTCCATTATGTGCATTTAGAGGACGTAGAATGTCTTGGAAAAGGATATTCAAGCTTCTATGCTATTTTTGTGTTGTGCTTGTAAGTACTCCATAATAGGAGTTTGGTGTTTATCATAGGTATCATATACTAGGTATGATTGAACATGAGAGGAAATTGTGATACACTTAGCTAAGTTATCGAATTAAATAAGAAAGGTTGTGTTTACTCCTAGGATGGTTTGTCCAGTATGGGAGGGAGCCTGTGTACTTACTTGTTAAGTAGGTTATTCCAAGTAGGTTAAAATGGTGATAGGTTATCTCTGGGATGACGGACTATCCATTGAAGGAAATACCTATGCGTAGTTTAATATGGCCTTAATCCAAATCAGCCATGAGTAGTGTATGTGATAGATGAGCCTTAGTAGAACATACTGAATGAAACACTTTGGCCAAAGTAGTGTGATGACCTTTGGCTCCACTGTCAGTTCACTGTGATCCACTATTACATGCTAGATAGAGATTGTGGGATTAAAAATTCTAGTTATGTACGACACAACACTATGCTTAGATGGTTTTCATTATTGGTTACTCTACCAATCTCCTCATCGAAGGGAAGGGCCATCTATCGAATGATAGATGTGTAGGGGACCAAATTAAGAGTCTATGGTTGGTGGAAAAGTTCTCGAGTGATGCTTTTCCTCAATAGCAGTTGACAGAAGAACTAAGATTTGAAAGGAAGGATCGTGTATCGTCTTATAGCTATTTGTTCTAAAGCTCATTGGAGCTATGTATGTGAGTGTATGCATTCTTGTATTGTTGTAACATGTGAAGTTATTGCAATGAGATGGAATCTTTATTGTAATTTGATATAAAATCTTATTCGTATATTCTTCATAATGAAAGAATTTTTTTATTGCAATGGCTTGTTACATAGTTTATTTACTCAAAAAGTAAAGCTTTGGCATTTTTACTGCATTGAAGGGTCAGCATGTTACATTGTATGTGAATTAGAACCTCATATGGGTTAAAATGATGAAAAATAAGTATTTGTAGGAAGTGGAAATCAACATTTTTACTCCAATATTTCCTCCTAATGGCTCAAGAATATGGAATTTATTATGTAATTACAAGGATCTTATCTCAGATTACCTCACTTGGGATATTCGAGATGGTAGAATGGCTCTTTTTTGGGAAGATTCCTAGGGTGGGCACCAAAAATTGTTTGATGAAGGTGATCTTGGACAAGTGATGATAGTTACAAAACAAATTTGGGGCAGTTAGGTAAGGGATTATGTGTGTGTGTCTCAAATGTAAACAACTATCCGGAGTACCAATGGAAAAATCTAAGGTTGGTTGGCCTAAATAATGAAGTGGCGTTTTCCTTTGAAGAAGTTCTCTGTAATTGTATGATATGCATAAGGGAAGACAAAGATATACTAAGATGGAATGGTGTTGATGCAAGGTAGCTTTGGTCAAATATAAATGATGATTGCTGAAAGCATCATCATCATTTATATACATGATCAAAATTACTCATCAGTTATATTTCTAAAATTGAGAAAGTCGAATTAAAGGAATTCGATATATATATAAATAAATTGAACTTTGCTTTATTCTCATCGCTGGATACTTACACTGTTTTGTTTAAACACCGATTAAGTTTTAATCTGGTTGTGAGGAACTCGCACCCATCAAGGGACACATCCCATGAAAGGACGTGTCTTCACTTTGTGAAGACACACCCTCTCATGAGACACGTCTTTCTTTGGAGGCGTGTATCTTTGTGGAGATGTGTCTCCTCTTTCTTGTATAAAGCATGATGGAAATCATTGAGTATGAACATTGAAATTTATTAATGTTTAGCATTCAGTACATTCTACAATAAAAGAAGAATTCAGAAAATCATATTTGACTTAGAAATTATCACTCAAAAATCTCAGACCTTAGTTTATTCTTAGTTTTAGGATCCCATTATGATACAGATTTGATTACATTTTCATGGTATCAGAGCCACGTTGTGTGAATCCTAATCAAATCCAAATATCAATCTACTCAAGAAAATTTGAATTTTCTAGAATCGAATTTACATCACATTCTTCATAATGTCAAGTGTGATTAGATTTGAAGATCGCCTTGCAGGAGTAGATAATTTCACATCATGGAAATTTAGAATCATGATGATACTTAGAGAGAATAAGCTAGATTCACTTGTTAGAGAAAACTTGAAGGAAACAAAGTCTGAATCTGAGAAAACTCAATGGATAGAAATCAATGAAAAGGCCATGAAAATCCTAGTAGATGCAGTTAGGGATCATATAGTGCCCATCCTAGCAAAACATGAAACTGCATACCATATGTTCAAATCTCTTGAGAAAACTTATGAGATCAACAACACCTGCAGGACTCTTACTTTAAAAAGGAAAATCAACAATGCTCAAATAAACAAAGGAGAGTCCATTAATGCATACTTCATGAGGATTATTGAACTGAGAGATCAATTATCCACAATTGGATATCAGATTGATAGCAAAGAGTTAACTCTAATTGCACTAGGAGGCCTACCAAACTCATGGGAGTCATTTGTGTTAGAAAAACAGGAATCTGTTGCTAGACTAAAATACTTCCACAAGAGAGAGATAATGGCAAGAATGCTTGCTATATCAATATGCAAGATTGATTCATGATTTAATTGATACAAATGTACAAGATGAGGCTTGCTTATAAAAGAAAGATGCAACAACCAAATCTTATCTTGAGTAACAAGATAGCTCGATAAGATAAAGATAAGATCCTATAACTTAGGAATTAAAGATTGCTTAAGTAAACTTATGAAGATGTAATTAAATAGTTAATTACACCAACACCCCCCCATAAGTGTAACTTAGGGAGAAGATTATAATGCAAACTACTATGGGTCCCGACAACTAGGCCATGTTAGGTACCCATTTATAGATGCAAATGAAATGCAATCTCTCATAAAGCAGAGAAAAAGGGGAAAACCCAGTGGGAAGAAAACCCCTCTCCAAAAGAGAGAAAACAAAAAACAAGCATGACAAATGTTAACATGATGTATGGAGGACTCAATGATACCCCCCAAGGACTACATCCATCATGAATATACAATAAATGACCCCCCCATAAGAGGGAAGTAAAGAGATAAGATATCCCCCCCATGATGTATGATCTCCTGCAAGTATGGTTAATGTCTGAAGACAATACATAATCCAATGCCTACAAACAATGTTTCTCCCCTTAGGAAGAAGATACAACAAGTACAACTGCAGGAATGATTCCCATTCTGGATAGGAAGTAGGAAGAGGAATCCATATGTATGAAGATTGTGTCTCTGAAATCTGCTCATGTGTTGCCAAGTTCTTGGATGATGAATATGATGCCACAATCTAATCAGGTACATGCCCAATCACAACAAACTGTGACAAACCAGGAAAAAGTGGAAACTGATCTTGAATAAACTCCATAGACAAACATGAAGTGATAATAGTGGACCCATGACTATCATCAAATAGGAGAGATAGACTCTCAAATTGGTCCTCCAAATCTGAATTGTGAGACTCCACAAACAAAGAAGCAATGTCTGTCAAATAGGAATCCTAATCAGGAATACTATCAAATACCTGTTGCAATGAATCAATGGTAGTACACAATGACTCATCAACAGAAGATGAAGAATCTAGAACCTTTGAAGCATCTGCAATCTCATCCAAAGGATCACAAGCATGGGTTATCACCTCTGAAGAATGAACAAGCACATGTGAGTTGGAAAGAGGAGCTTCAAGAGATGGAGAAGAATCAGGGTCTCCATATACCTCTCTAATGTGAGTCCAAAGAGCACGAGGACATTCAAAGTGAATAAGTGTCTCCAAAATGTCATCATTTACATTTTCAAAAATAACTCTAAAGACTCTAGCCCTAAAGCATTTCCAAATGCAATACTCAACACCTGTGCTAGGACAAGGAACTTTATTAAAAAAATAGGGCAATAGATTTCTCTCACCAAGATGAGTGAGAATTAAATTACTCCATTGCCTATAGTTCCCATTCTCCAAAGTAATTAAGTCACCCATTTACAAATATATGAGCTCCGAAAGCCAAAAAATGAGATCTGTCTTCAACCTGGAAAATATGGCACAAAACTAGAAAATCCCTGCAAAATATCTACACCACTAAAAAGTTGACTCTTCCAGCTTTCCGACGATATCTCATTTCTGAAAAATCACCTTCGTATGCAAAATTTATGATAAAATGAAAAAAAGGCCTATAAAAGGCACTTGGGGGCAAAACAGAAACCTTGAAGGCTATCTGGGCGCAAAATTTGCACACTTGGGGGCTACAACTGGGTCATCCATATGACCATACCAAGCAACAAATGAAAAATAAACACCACCAATATAAACCGTCGGCTTTATAAGCAAGGGTTTATTAATATAAACAAAGCTTTTAATATAAAAACTCTGCCAAATAATATTGTACCCACTGACATGCCGATATTAATAAAATCTAGTGGAGAAAGTCATACCCGCTGTGCAAACCAGAGATCAGTGTACCCGCCTGACAAGAGAGCCGACAAGCAGATGTGGCATTTAATCGGACGACGAGGATGATTTGACCTAGCCAGTGATTTTATCTGACCGCCGATGAACTGTGATCATTAATGCCACGAATCTCTCTATCAATGACTGCCGAGGACGTTGGATCTACAGAGTGTAAGATTCGTACCCACTGGTCATACGCGGATGTCAAGATTTGACAGTGGAGTAAATGAGAACACAGGTTCGGGCCAACAATGAAGAACCCTTGAAGATCGTCGTTGGAAGAGCCGATGACCAGCTCATACCACAGACTGTTGACCACTGATTGTAGGCTATTGGATGCCGATGGAAGGGTACACCAACGATGCCGACAACAAATCAAGCCTTCGTACCTCCAATGACCACCAAATGAAAAGACCACCAACGATCTAAGTACCCACCTCTGATGGATATGATCGGAGTATAGGTTGTCGATTTGATTGCCAAGAGGGTCTGCTGGAGCACAATAAATAGTCGTTGAGTGATGAACGCTGAAAAATTTGAAGCTAGATCATACCCTTGGCAGCGATGATGCATGGGTACCGCCGAGTACTGCTGACTGGATATGACTGCCGATCCAAGTACAGGGCCGACCAACTATACGGACCTGGTATAGAAAGAGTATTCTGCAGAAAATGCCGATCCAAATATAAATTGCCCCATACAAATTTCAAAGACCTGAATATCTAATATTTGAGCCCAAAAATACAAATAAATTTTGCCCCAAAATTTAATAAAATACCGCAAAAATATTTTTCTGAAAAATATTTTTTGCGAAAAATGAGAAAAACTTACTACACGGGTGTTGTTCCAGCAAAAAAAATTTGCCTCAAAAACAACTTTACCCAATATGGACGAATTTACAGTCAAAATTCGTCTGCGAGACTTTCTGATCTCAACCATGAGGTTATTGAAACCCCAATTTGCACCCAACAAAAATCTTCAAGCCAAAAATAATAAAACCCTCAGATCCGGGAAGGAGTCCGCAACCCTGGAAGCTCTGATACCATGTTAGAAAACCAGGAATCTGTTGCTAGACTAAAATACTTCCACAAGAGAGAGATAATGGCAAGAATGCTTGCTATATCAATATGCAAGATTGATTTGCGATTTAATTGATACAAATGTACAAGATGAGGCTTGCTTATAAAAGCAAGATGCAACAACCAAATCTTATCTTGAGCAACAAGATAGCTCGATAAGATAAAGATAAGATCCTATAACTTAGGAATTAAAGATTGCCTAAGTAAACTTATGAAGATGTAATTAAATAGTTAATTACACCAACAATTTGTTCAAGGAATAAGTGCAAGATCTAAACTCCCTAAGTTTGACAGGCTAAGAACTGACTGCCTTCAAGAAGAAACAAGACTCTCCTCAAAAGAAAACAAACAGAAAAACATAGATGAAGACCTTCATGTACTCAACACATCGTCTAATAAAAGGAATAAGAAAAACTCCTACAAGAAAGGATCTTTTAAAAGAAAGAGAAATTACAATGGAAAGGGATCTTCTAAAAGGAAAGACATCTCTCAAGTGCAATGCTTTAGATGTGATCAATATGGCCACTATGCAATGAAGTTCCCTGACAAATCAAAGCAACAAGCATCTTTTTCCAAAGTAGGAAAGAAAAATTTAGATCATGAATCTGAGAACTTTGTGTTCTATTCAGCATTATCTAATCAAGTTTCTAACAATATCAACAACTGGGTGATTGATAGTGGTTCTTTGAGGAACATCACAGGGTTTAGAGAAAGCTTAGACACTATGACTGAAGAGTTTGATGAAGATGTAACAATTGGGGATGACTCTACACATCAAGTAAAAGGGGTTGGAACTTGTTCCATCACATTGAAATTTGGTCTCTCCCTTCAACTCACTGGAGTCTTATTTGTACCTGGTATAAAGAGGAATCTAATATCCATCTCTGCCCTTGAAGACAATGGATATAGGGTTACATTTATGGATGGAAAAGTTCTAGCATGGCCTAAAATCTCATCTATCAAGAAAGCCCAAATCATAGGTGTAAGACAAGGATACCTTTACAAACTTTGCACTGAAGTTAATCAAGCCCTTACCCTTGACATCTTTGAGTCAATTGAGATTTGGCATAGAAGATTAGGACACCTTCATTTACGTGCCCTACCTTCTATGGAAAAACTTGTAACAAGGTTACCTAAGTTAAAACCATCTCATGAAGGAAATTGTAAAGGTTGTGCCTTAGGAAAGAATACAAAGGGATCCTTTCCCACTAGTTTGAGAAAAACCCTAAATGTGTTAGATCTAGTTCACTCTGACTTATGTGGACCCATGTCTGTACCTTCTAAAGCAGGATTTCTTTACTATGTCATATTTATAGATGACTTCTCTAGGAAAACCTGGATCTATTTCCTTAAGTGTAAAGAGTCAATAGAAATCCTCAAAAGGTTCAAAGAGTTCAAAGCACTTACAGAAAACTTCTCCAGGAAGAAAATAAAAACCTTAAGGACAGACAATGGGAAAGAATACACCTTTGAAAATTTTAAGGAATTCTGCAGGAGTGTTGGAATTAAGAGGGAGTTCATAGTGGCTTACAACCCTCAACAAAATGGGGTTGTTGAAAGAAAAAATAGAACCATTGTAGAAGCTGCCAAAGCAATGTTGCTTGACCAAAACATTGAAACCTCTTTCTAGGCAGAAGCCTCTAGGACTGTTGTCTACATCCAAAAAAGATGTCCTCATTCTCACCTTGACAACAAAACTCCTGAAGAAGCCTTCACTGGCATAAAACCTAACATTAGTCACTTTAGGTTTTTTGGTTGTCCCGTCTATATTCATGTGCCCAAGGAGAAGAGATTCAAACTTGAACCTTCCAGAAAGAAAGGGATATTTATGGGATATAATGAAACCTCCAAGGCCTTTAGGATATTCATACCCGGTCAGAATCAAATTGAATTGAGTAGAGATGTCATCTTTGAAGAAGACATTGCATTCAAGAGGGCAAGAAGTTCTAGTGAGACTGAAACCTATTCCCCTAGAGTACCTGAAATGGAACCTACTCCTGAGATTCAGAGGGAGCATCCTGAGGAAATACCACATGAACTTCCTTCTACTTCAAATGAGAATACAAATGACAACGATAGAAAGAGGCCACTTTGGGCTAGAAAGATGATCAAAGAAGCTAAGATTCATGTAGCACCCAAAGGAACATTTAGGGAAAGTAAAAGACCCAAATGGTTCTCTAGCTATGTTGCTCTAATGAACAACATCATAAATTCAGAACCTGTCAGTGTTTCAGAAGCCTTCAGACATCAAGCATGGAAAGATGCAATGACGGAGGAATATCAGTCCATTCTAAAGAATGATGTATGGGATGTAGTGCCTAGACCAAAAGGGAAATCTATTGTCTCTTCCAAATGGCTCTTCAAAATCAAGCATGCTGCTGATGGTAGTATAGAAAAACATAAAGCACGTTTTGTGGCAAGAGGTTTTTCTCAAAAAGAAGGAATTGATTACGAAGAAACATTTGCACCTATTTCCCATTACACATCAGTGAAAGCAGTGTTAGCCATTGCAGCAGCTAAAGGCTGGAAGATCCATCAAATGGATGTAAAAACTGCCTTCCTAAATGGAACCATTGAAGAGGAAGTCTATTTGGAACAGCCTGAAGGTTTTGTGACACATAAACCTGACTCACATGTATGCAAATTGAAGAAATCTCTTTATGGACTTAAACAGGCTCCCAGGGTCTGGTATGAAAGAATTGACAGCTATCTCTTGGGATTAGGATTTTCCAAGAATGAGGCTGACTCCAATCTCTACTTCAAGGTAATCAAAGGTGATATGCTAATAATTATTTTATATGTTGATGACCTGTTGATAACAGGAGAAGATCACCTCATTGCTCAAGGGAAGCAGGATCTAATTTCTGAATTTGACATGAAAGACTTAGGCATTCTACACTACTTCCTAGGTTTAGAAGTATGGCAGAAATTAGAGGGCATTATACTAAACCAAGGGAAGTATACTATTGATATTCTAAAAAGATTTGGAATGTTGGACTGTAGACCGATGTCTACACCTATGGAAACCAACCTTCACAAATTGAAAGAATTAGTAGTAGAATCCAAGTGTGCATATCCAACCCTTTACAGACAGATGATTGGATCCTTGATGTATCTGGTTAACACCAGACCTGATATTTGCTATGTAGTGAATGTTCTCAGCCAGTTCATGTGTGAGCCAAAGGAAATTCACTTAATGGCTGTGAAACATATTTTGAGATATCTTCAAGGCACTTTTGGATATGGTCTTCTTTACAAGAATGATCAACTAGATCTACATGGGTACTCTGATTCAGATTGGGCTGGAAGTGTAACCGATCAAAAAAGCACATCAGGATGTTGCTTTAGTTTAGGATCGGCTATGATCTCCTTGATTTGCAGAAAACAATCTTTAGTTGCACAGAGCTCAACAGAAGCCGAATACATTGCAGCCTCAATGGGAGCAAGAGAAGCAGTTTGGATTCGTAAATTGCTTGTGGGACTCTTTGGTGAAACCTTGAATCCTACAATTATTCATTGTGATAATCAGAGTTGTATCAAACTCTCTGTAAATCCTGTCTTTCATGATAGATCTAAGCATATTGAGATCCCCTATCATTATGTAAGAGATATGGTGGAAAGGAAAGTGATTCAGTTGGAGTATATTAGTACAAATGATCAAACTATAGACATTCTCACCAAGCCTCTCTCTCGAATCAAGGTAGAGCACTTCAAGAAGAAACTTGGTATGGTTGAAATGTAGTTTGTTATTTATGTTTGAAATACAAATTGTTTATAAATTGTAATAATATATAAAGATGTTTAATTTGTAAACTCTTTTGTCATGTGTGTGACTCCATGACTTTATGGGCCTACTCCCCCTATGTACATTATTCAAAGGTGACAATCTTTCGAATAATGAACACTTGTATTTGACATTGTAAAGTGATGAGTCTACAATGATAAACTATCATGATAGATATCATGTGACTTGATATCTGTGGACATGTCATGATAGTATCTCTTGGACACTTTGATGGATGTCATGGGACTTGATATCATCTGAAGATCATTGTGATCCTTAAGAGATAATCATGGTGGATATTTATATCCGTTGATATGCCATGAATTATGGTAGACATCATGTGACTTGATGTCAATGCACATACCATAATAAAGATGTGTTATGAAGAATGTCATGTGACTTGGCAATATTGAGTAAATCATACCATATCTTTGATATCACATGTGAAGGTGATATCACTACTTATTTGATTTGAAATATCTTCCCTAGCTAAGAGGGAGTGTTGATGCAAGGTAGCTTCGGTCAGATATAAATGATGATTGTTGAAAGCATCATCATCATTTATATGTGATCGAAATTACTCATCAATTATATTTCTAAAATTGAGAAAGTCAAACTAAAGGAATTCGATATATATATAAATAAATTGAACTTTTCTTTATTCTCATCGCTGGATACTTACACTGTTTTGTTTAAACGCCGATTAAGTTTTAATCTGGCTGTGAGGAACTTGCACCCATCAAGGAACATGTCCCATGAAAGGATGTGTCTTCACTTTGTGAAGACACGCCCTCTCATGAGACACATCTTTCTTTGGAGGTGCGTATCTTTGTGGAGATGTGTCTCCTCTTTCTTGTATAAAGCATGATGGAAATCATTGAGTATGAACATTGAAATTTATTAATGTTCAGCATTCAGTACATTCTGCAATAAAAGAAGAATTCAGAAAATCGTATTTGACTTAGAAATTATCACTCAGAAATCTCAGACCTTAGTTTATTCTTAGTTTTAGGATCCCTTAGTTTATTCTTAGTTTTAGGATCCCATTCTGATAAAGATTTGATTACATTTTCAAAAGGTTCTCCCTCAAGTGCTTACAATGCATGTGATGGTTATAAACTATGGATAAAGAAACATGAATATGTCCTAGAATTGCCTCGTGTACTTTGTTGGCATAGTAATTGTCTACCAAAAGCAGAGACTTTTTCCTAGGCTGCAATACAAGGTAAAGTCTTACCTGCTGAAAGGTTTAGAAAAATGGTATATTGTGGCCCATCTAGATGTTTTTTATGCAAAAAAGATGAGGATTCTAACGACCACCTCTTTTTAAATTTCCCTTTGACATCAAGATGTTGGAGTTGGTTGTGTGCCAAACTACATTGGGCTTCAACCTTCCTTAGAGATATATTGAGTTTGTTCAAAGGTTAGCTTATCCTCAACAAAAATACATTGTTCATTGGTCTATGGTGGACGTTCCCATCACTACTTCTCTAGGAAATCTAGAAAGAAAGGAATCATTGTATTTTTCAAAATTTTGAAATGCCTTTTCCCTCCTTTATTAATAAGGTGGAGGAAAGTATTGTGGAAGTGATAAATGCAAGGACTATGAATTCTGGAGGGAAAAAGGCCACAAAATGGGATGCAATAATGAGGAAAAATTGGAATGGGATGAAGGTGCCTTCTTCTTATGGGTGATGGTGGGTCAAAAGCTCAAGTGGTTAGGAAAAATGTGAAATGGCAGCCCCATGACAAAGGCTGGTACAAGGTTAATTTTGATGGGGCTTCTAGAGGAAACCTCAATTGCTTAGGTGTAAGTTGTATAGTCATAGAATGGGGTGACAAATTCATAGGAAAAGTAGCAAAATCACTACCTATTGGCACTAACAATGTCGCAAAACTATATGTTGCTTCCCTTGGGATTAAATTATGTGCAAAACTGAAATTGACAAAGATCATGGTTGAAGGTGACTCGGATATAATCATCAATAGCCTTCAATCTGGTCAATTGAAAAATTGGAAACTCGATGGGGTTTTAGAGAATACAATGAAGATACTCAAGAGCTTCAAGAATTACACTATTCATCACATCTATCCCGAAGGTAATCAGGAAGCAGACACTCTCTCTAACCTGGGTACTGATGGGATAACAGTGAAAGAAGTTTTTGATATTTCTATTCAAGTCTAAAAAGGAAAAGTGTGGGCAATTGGGTGGGCAGCTCTCCACAAACAGAGTTGTGGAGAGTTAGAGGTGATGGGTTGTGCCTCTCATGTGTCATTTTTCCACATAGATCACATAATTATTAGCTAGAAGTGTATAGTGGACAATTTTTTTGAGTGTTCACATGGTAAATAGGGTTCAACCACATTGAAATTATGGTTTTAAGTGTAATTGTTGGTCGATCTTTTCATTTGAATAGTTCAATGCTCACAGCCTAAAGACTTATTAAGAATCCTTTTTCAGCCATTGTGGTTTTCATTTAATGATGAAAAATAACTCATTCTATATGCCAAGGGTAAGTGGCGAGCTGGCACTCTGACATTGTATTGGGTTTCAAAGAATAAATGAAGTGTTAAATTTAGCTAATTGTCTCCCTTTTCTCATGGCAATGTTCATAATTCGTGTTTCTACCAGTGAGTTGGTTTTTGGAGACATCAACACTCTAGTTCAACTATTGAGCAACAAATGTCAAATGGCCTTTTGAGGCCCTATGTCATTGCTTAGGATGAAGCATTCCATACGCCATCCGGATTCCCTCACGTTCACGGTGGTGAAATTTATCACTAGGAAAGGATTCATGGATGGAAGTGAAGGTTATAGACTAGAAACTAATATCACTTCTAGAGTGTTGGTGGGGCTTCTAGATATGAGTGTCCCTAAACAAGAAGCAAAAGTTTTGATGCATAGGTTATTCAAAAAGGATCTTTTGGTGGGGTTGGAGGAGGCACTCAACATGACCACTGTTGGAATGGGAATTCCTCATTCATGTGACTTCAGTCTTTTGGAGGTTTCAGGTGCAATGGTCAAATGCTACCCTTTTCTTTTGGATCAACAAGGTTTGGAACTAATAGAGAATTAAAGGTTGGCGGCCATCGGGGCTAAATTCCTTAAGAAAAAATACCACCTCTCGTTAGTGTAGAATTCTACGTGGAGATATGAGTCTAGGGTATTTGCTCAACAAAATCTATGGTGAAATCGGTAAATGTGTTAGTCATCTAATGTTTTGGTATATCCAGGCTTAGTATATGCTTTACTGTCATAATATTTTATGGTGGCACACCCTTACAAAGCCAATTTTGGCATGACCCTATGTGGTCACTCTAGTTCATATGGAAGGGAATTTTGGGTTTGGGGTTGTATGTTGGGTTGAATTCTTGTTCAAATCCTCTTCCTCTATGGCCTCAAGACTTTATTGTAAATTTTTATGCAATATTAATATAAATCTTATCTCACCTATAAAAAAAAGTAATACAGGCACTATTTAATGAGCCTTAGGGCAATGTTTATTTGAAGAGGCTTGAGCTCCAATAAAAATATTTATAAGACCTCATATATATAGCACCATTTTTAAAACATTGGGATTATAAATTATGATTAAATTACGTCCATGTAATCTAGAATACATGATCTTCATTTTGGCATATATTTGTGTCCCTATTCATCATTGCCAAAGAAAGTCTATGTTATTAGGGTGCTTCATTTTTTAGTTTATGGAAATTGACATGTGATGCTCCTTATCAACATTAAGGGGGGGTGTTAGAACATACTGTTATTAGATGTCATACCATTATAACATTAATATAATGTTCTAATATAAGGTTATTAAACCTTATATTAAGCATATTCTATTTGAAATAGTTATAGTCTAATAACTATTAAATTATTAATTATTTATGATGGTTATTTTGAATAGGTGTGGCTGATACCTCTTACTATATTATGCACCCTTTCTCACGACTATATTTAAGGAGGTTTCCTCTCATTTGAGAGGTTGAGAATTTGGATATTTTATAGTGAAATTATCACTATGTACACGTGAGGTACTATTGGCCATGTGGAAATTATTTTGTAAGTGCTTTTAAAAATGATTCTTTATAAGGTTTTTTACCTAAAAATATGTAAAACCTATGCTTGTATATTTCTCATTTTATTTTTTATTTATTTTTAAGCTAAAAATGTTTTCCCTTGTATATCTTCTATATTGTGTAAAATCTATGCTTGTATATTTCTCATTTTATTTATTCTATATATTTTTTATAATAATTAGTATCCTAAAACCTTAATTTTTAACAAACACAATAATACGATTATAAATTTATTAATTGATAAAAAAAATTGATTATTAAAAATAAAAAATTTAGTCTTGAAAATTTTATTACATGTCAAAAAAGATATTTTACACCTAAAAATATTATTTAATTGATGGACTTATTTCATTTTGTGAAAACAACTCTTACAAATAAACAAGTAACATTCTAAACTTCTATACATCTATTTTCCTTATTTTTTTATTTTTCTTATATTTCTTATATTTTACCCTTAATAAAAAAACGTACATTTATTTTACCTATTAACAAACTCACTCTGCTTCTTAATAATATAAATGTTAATTATATTCATAATCATTCTCACAAAAATTTTCAAAAACATTACAATTTAAAATATTACTTAAAAATTGATGTATTAAAATAAATTATATAATTTTTATATTTAATTTGATAGTGGAAAAAATACACAACCATTTTCTTACAATTCTTCTAAATATATCAGCAATAAATGATAATACAAAACTGAGTGTTATAAATCTGTTTATCTAAAGTTTAACCCTTTCAACACTCTCCTTTCCTACTTTCCAAAACAATAAAAAGGATTCCACAAAATAGAAAGTTTTTCTTCACAGCCCACTTCTTATCTTGAATTAAATTTTAAGCCCTAAAAATAGAAAAACTATTTATCACCTTTTTCTATAAAAATAAGGTCACTAATCCTTCCTCCAAAACGTATTCCCTTCCCTAAACCTTATTCCCTCAACAAATTATGTTTTCTCTCCCATCAGTTGTGTTGCAAATATAATCTCACCTACATTATTAACTACTCTCCTCTCAGTATCAGATTTGGATCTCACTCAATCTCAGTATTAAAGACAAACAGTGGAATTAGATCTTGGTAAGGATTTTAGGATTGCATATTAAAATGAAATAGGTAAAAAAGATTCCACAAAATAGAAAAGTTTTTCTTCACAACCCACTTCTTATCTTGAAATAAATTTTAAATTCTAAAAATAAAAAAACTATTTATCACCTTTTTCTATAAAAATAAGGTCACTGATCCTTCCTCCTCGAAAACTTATTCGCTTTCCTAAACCTTATTCCCTCAACAAATTATATTTTCTCTCCCATCAGTTGTTTTCGACGCCTCATCTCCAATACCATCTTGGTAGAATTTGAGTGCTTATCAGGTGAAAAGGTAGGACTTGCAGCAGGTCTGTATTCTGTTACAAGCCCACCTGACTTATATCTCACACCACAGGCATTGCATAGTGTTTTAGGACCCAGAGGCCCACATCTCCACTGTGGAGTTTTATTCACACCACAATGTCTGCATATTCTGACCTCATTCATGTCCTCCTTCCCATGTTTTTCTATGGTGAATTTCAGTGAGGACTGGCATTCTACTTGCTCTGAAGCAAAGCAATCTGATTGATTGGAGGCTGCAGCTTTAGCAGACAAGTAAGACACACTGCCATTCTCAGTGCCAGAAGAAGCAATACTGGAAATGGGAGTAGAAGCCCATTTAGAAAGTGGAATTCTTGATCTTTTGCTTCTTGGTTTTCCTGGTATTGTCATTCTTGAAAAAATAATAGAGCTTTTCCCAGTGCAAGACCTGTTATCAGTGTCTGAACTGAGATCAGAGCTTATGGCATTTTCAGAATGATTTTCTGGACCTTGTTCTTCCTCCATCTTATTTTGGAAATCACCAAAAGTATTCTGTGTTGGTTCTCCTCCTAAGAAATCTTTCGTCCAATCAATGTCATAGAAACCGTCTACAGATAAAAGAGATCCCACTTCTAACTGTGACATAAATAAAGAGAAAACCCATGTCAGAGATTACTTCACATTTCTGAAAATTTCTATTTATCTCTAATCTAATAGACAAAAAGAATAACTAACCCTTTTCACTGATAAATTAATAGAATCTCATTAGAAACATACTCACAGGAATAGACATGTTGCAAGCATGGTTTTCTTCAATGACTCCTCCGAGTTCCTCATCGCTGATGTTCAGCAGGTCATCAACATTGTAAAAGATATCGTCCATGTTATCTAGCTTGATGCAATCAACACCTCTATAGCTTTTGTTTCAAAATCCTGAAAAATGTCTAACATAAGCTGTAAATAATGTCAACAGTACTTTACTCTACATTGGTTATGTCACGTTGGTTTAAAACATATATTCTCTGATATCAATTGGAGTAAGGTTTTGGATTAAACCGTGTATGAGTTTCTATGGACACTTTGAATCATACCTGATAATGGATCACTAAATATGATTGGAAGCAATCACGAAAACTCATACACAGTTTAATCCAAAAGCTTACTCCATTAATTTCACGGACCGTAGAAAACTCATACCATTCCCTAATATATTTTTTAAAATGCACAAATAACTGTTTCAACCTACTGTGGTGTTAGATCAGGCCTTTTACAAGTACCCAACTGTGTATACCAACTAAAAGACCTTAGTAAGACATATCAAGATATCAACTATATTCAATGGAAAGTCTTTTCAAACTACTTGTTATGCATAGTTACAGAAACCCTAGAAAAATGCTTATACTGTTTTCACTTCCCTTTATGGCCATGCATAACTGTAACAGTAATATTCCATAAATGGAACATTTTTGGATAAAACAGTAAAAAAACATGAGAAGTTTCAGAAAGGACCATACCTCTGCCTGATCTATCTCTTAGCTTCCACAGGTCAAGATTGAAAAAGTACTGTACTGGAAAGCTTCCGTGTATAACATTTAACCAACTGGCTTTGTTCCTGATAACAAGACATTCTTCATTATATAAGATGAAAAACAACTTAGTTTTGATGAAAGTTAGCGACATTGGTGATAGTAAATACAAAAGTAAGGGCCTTCTCTTTTTCAGCAAAGACAACAATGCTTCGGGGTTGTAGAACAAAGGGATTTCTGTGCAATACTGGATGGACAGTCAACTCACCAATAGTAGCAGAAAAGTTCAATTCTGCAATGACTTTAGCCTCATACCTATTTTTGTTCTCTAAGCTTGGCCAGTGGTAAACAACTTGTGTTCATTTCAAATTTTTATGTTTGGGTTTTGAATTTCTATGTGAATTTTAGGGTTGTGACCTTTTTTTTATCTATTTTTTTAATATATATAATATTATTTTATAATTGATAATCTAGACACTTGTTCCTAAAAATGTTATTTGAATATATTTCAATTTTTTTTATTATTTTAAATGATGTTTTGAAATTTAAATTATTATCGTTTTATCATTTTAAATGATGTTTTGAAATTTAAATTATTATCGTTAAATATAAATTAAAAATGAATGAATAAATACAATGGCTTTCTTTTATAGAGATGTAGGATATTTTTGAATTATTTAAGTTAGAAAATAAAAAAATATTGATATTTGAAATTGGATTATTAATTATGAATTAAATTTTTAAATAAATATTTTTTAAATATGTTTGTCAAATATTCATAAAAATTATGATTTTAATGTAAAATGATTGAACATGGATTTTATTTTATACAAATAATAACTTCATTTGATCTTGCAATATTTTTTGTAAAAAAAAAATAATGTTCATATATAGTAATAAATTTTTGTTAATTGTAGTCATTTAAAAAAAAGACTCACAATAGTATTTTGTGTCCTCACTTCTTTTACCTCACATCGAGTCATAAAAAAATGTTACTTGTCTTCATTAGAAAAAGGGACTCATAGATAGTATTTAATGTTACTTGTCTTCATTACAAAAAGGGACTCATAGATAGTATTTTTTGTCCTTATCGCATTCACCTCACTTGCTACGAAATAAATTTACTAAGTAGCCCCAAAGATACCAACAAACCAAGGACAATGGATAGAACTAGAGCTGATATGAGTGCAGCAGAAGCCTCTAGTAGCTTTAGGAGATCAGGTAAGAAAAGGAAATTCAAAGATTGTCCTCTGTTAGCAAAAGGAGTCAAGAAGGAAGTCTCAAGGAAAAAGGAAATTCGTATCAACATTGTTGAGGAAGGAGAAATGCACATAGTTGATGCTTGACATGAGCATGAGATCAGTGATAGAACTACTAATGTAGAAGAAAATATTAAAATGGATGAAGTAGTAAAAGCATTACAAGAGATAACCCCCAGTTCAAGAATTGATACATCAGTTTTTGTAATGGAGAACTTCAAACTCTTGATTGATTCCTTTAAGGAATATGCCTCCAATCTAAAAGGACTAGCTAAAACAAACGCTGAGGCAAGACCTGCAGAGAAGAAATTATTAAATATGACAAAAAGGTGTGCATCTACACACAAAAAAGTTTCAAAAAGTTTGAAGGATGTACAAGCATGTGAAGAAGAGGCAAAGACTTTACTTTTGTATTGCATGAAGTGGTAGGATGTCACATAAAGCATAAAAGATGCCATGAATGAAATTGAGACTCAAATAAGTAGTGCATCTAAGACCTATGATCCGGTACAAGATAGAAATGATTAGACTTGGACTGCCATAATGGATTTACATGACAAATTCGTTACCTTGCAGGGATAATTAGACAGTTTGGGAAGCTAAGGGACTTGGTGTAGATGAAGCATATACTTGTCTCAAGTGCCCTTACCAATATAGACAAGATTTCAAAGATAAATATTACTCCCAATACTTCAGAAGAAGGAGAGGAAACCTTAGTGGAGCTTGAGTTACAACATAGAACACTTGCAACATCAAAGAGACATTGGGAAGAAGGAAAATCTGCATGACAAGTTATCTTCCAAAAGCTTCAAGAGTCAACATCTTCAGGTTGACCATTTCTACTTTTGTGCATTTTCAAGTTTTCATATTCTTTTGGAAGTATGTGGATGATATAAGAGGTTTTTTGGTTAGCCTTCTAAGGGGGGAGTCGTCACACTCTTCTAGTCATTTCTATTTACATATATATCTGAGGGGGAGCATACAATTTTCTTTTGATACTAGTACACCCTTTTCCATTAATGCCAAATGTGGAGAGATATTTGGAGAGACACTTGGAGAGATATTTGGAGAAACACTTGGAGAGATATTGGGTAAGATATTTCAGAAAGAAATTTTTTGAGAATGTTTTTGGTATTCATGTTGCCATCAATAATAAAGGGGTAGATTGTTGGAAGCTTTTCATTGTTGATGTAGTTTTGAAAAATGAGCATGGTATGCATATATTACTTGATACAGTGTTGTCATTGATTTCAAAATTGTTGTGATCACTCTAACATGATTTGGAAGTATTCTTGAAGATAGTTGCACATAACAAGTTGATTCAAAAAGTACAATTATACATAAATTTGGCTAAGTGTTCCTTTTGATAATATAATGATTAAGTGCGCCAATTTTTGGGTCCGCACTCCACTGAAATTTGAGAAGTCACTCTACGATTATAACCGTGTTTTTATGATCATAAGATGTACCTAAATCCAAGAGTTTGTGTTGTTTAGAGAAGTACTTAGAAAGATATGAACGAAAAAGTTTAGCTCTATATATTGTAGTTATTTTTTGAACAGTATGTCAATGTGGGAGATTTCACATTCCTTCATGGATAATCACTTCGAGTTGTGATGCTTAAGATAAGCTTTCAAATGTTAGTTGAGTGGGAATTCAAAGGGAGACCGAGTTTTGAGTTGAACACGTTTGACGAATTGGGTAAATAGATGGAAGTTTTTGTGTTTAGGTCTTATTTGGGGCTGACCTAACATATTTGAAGGATTAATGTGTGGTCCAATCTTATGCAAGACTTATATTGGGTCCATTCCAACCTATCTTAATGAGATTTGAATTTTGAATTAAGGAACGAGATGTGGATGAAATGTTTTAAGGATGTCAACAAGCTTAATTTTGTGTGTTACTTCTAATTAGGCCGACCTAATTGAAGTTACACTTGATATGGATATATAGGAGATTGATTTTGGTGTTTGATGGATGGATGCTAGTGGTGTGTGAGTGATGTGTGAAAAGTGACATGTATGGTGTTCCACCTATATGTGTATGATGTGAATTTGATCAGAATTATGCGAACTGTATTGTATAGTGTGCGAATACTGAGCAGAGTAGAGCAAAACAAAGCATTGATCCAAAGCAGTTCAAAGATTGTTTTGTACTTCATTGCTTCATTGGAACTATAATCCAACATATTGTAGATGTATTTGTAATAGTTCAATAGGATGTGAGCCACCCTTTAATTCTTCTATCTTATTCTCTATGGGTAATGAGTCCACTAGATAGCGAGTCCATCTACAATGAGCATTTATGTAATATACTATATTAAGATATAATATATTGTGAGCTAACCCTCACTATGGTTTTTCCCATTCTATGTTTTCCACGTAAAAAACCTTGGTGTTCATGTGTCATGTGATTTTGTGGATGTTTCATGCTTTCACTCATTATTGTAGTTGAATTTGTTTTGGTAATTGGATGGCTAATGTATAAATGGTTTAATGGAATACTATTTACAACTCCCCTCTGAGTATTTTGGGTGTTCAATAGTGGGGTTTGATCCCCTTTGACACCAAATGAAATGGATTCAAGATTGGTACAAATTACCTGATCTCCCTCTGAAGTTTCAGTAGCCTGAAACTTTAGAGACAATTGGTAATCATTTGGGAAAATATGTATGTGCAGAAGAAATAATTAATCAATATGGTCTACATAAGTACATATGTAAGAATCTATGTAGAAAACAAACCATATATCCCTCATTAATAAAAATAATTAGAGATAATTACGGAAATTGGGGCACCTTGCATCAACTCCTAGTTATGAATAGTCAACCAATTGTTTGGTCTATGGTAACTCTCAAAATTAAGTCATATTATCATTAGTATATTTGTTATTTAGTTATTTAGACCAGCCTAAGTCTTATATAGGTGTGTCTAAGTACAACCTAGGTGATATCCTTGGCATAAATAGGTATATATAGGAGGTTGTGAGTCTTATTTCATCATCAAGTGTGAAGTGTGTTCTCATTAGAGATATTTGGAGGTTTTCCCCCTCAAAGTGGCTTGTTATTCTCAGTTATTATTCAAGTATTTGTAGTATATTTCATATCATATTCTTCTATTGTGCAAGTTATTTCATAACAGAGAAGGAACTTTTGAAAAATATGGGGGATATACTTTCAAAGGAAGAAACCTTCTAGAGGTAGAAATATCAAGAATTGTGCTAAGTGCTGGTGATAATAATACAATTTTTTTCCATAATTCCACCAAAGCTAGAAGGGATGTGAATAGGATATCTCTTATAAAGATAGTAGATGGAAAAACCTTGGACAAAATGGAAGACATCTCTGCAACCACCGTCGAATTCTTTCACAATCTGCTTGACGATTGGAATGGCTCCAAGTTGCAAGATTAGCAACATATCCTAGAATGCATCCCTAAATTGGTCACGGAATCCAAAAATGACATGCTAAGAAGGGAATTTACAAAATTGGAAATCAAAGAAGCACTGTTTCAATTGCATCTTGAGAAGGCCCCAAGCCCGGATGGGTTCCCGATGGATTTCTTCCAACATTTTTGGGAGATTTTTGGGAAAGATGTGGTGGTAGAAATTGAAGTCTCAAGGTCCACAAGGAAGGTTTTGAAAGAATCCAACAACACCTTCATCACTTTAATCCCAAAGAAAGAGAAACCAAAAAAACTACAGGAATTTCATCCTATTTCCCTTTGTAATATGATATACAAGATTTTGGAAAAACTATGGAAAATCTTGTTAAGAAGATCCTTCCTAGCATTATCTCCGATGAGAAAACTAGTTTTATCCCCAATAGATTGATTCTTGATGGTGTGATCATTGCACAAGAAGCTATACACTCAATCTCAAAAAATAGGAAACAATCTATGTTGATGAAACTTGACATCAAGAAGGCATATGATAAGGTAAATTGGAAATTTTTGTGCAAAGTTGGAGGCCTTTGGATTTCACAAAGGATGGATTGATTAGATCTTTAGATGGATTGCTTGCCCAAGGTACTTATTTTTGATTAACAACACCCCAAAAGGTTTCTTTGATGCTTCGAGAGGACTCAAATAGGGGGGCCCACTATCCCCCTTTTTATTCATTATTATGGACGAAGCCTTTGGAAAATCGGTCTCAAAGGCCATTGAGGAGGGAAGTATAAAAGGAATTCAAATCACAAGGAAAATGCCTAGAATCACTCATCAACAATTCACCGCTGACACCATGTTATTTGGCTCAATGAAAGTGTGCAAAGTGAGACACTTCAAAGGGATTTTGGAGAATTACACTGTTGCCTCAGGTCAGGAGGTAAGCATCGAAAAGTCCAAATTTTTCTTTTTCTTTTCTAATCCTTCAACTAAAAATCAGATATTGAGAATTCTAAAATTTAGAAAGTGTATGCTCCCATGTAAATACCTAGGGCTTCCTTTAGCTTTCGAGGTGTAGCCTAGAAAACTTTGGGACCCATTGGTGAAAAAATTAGAAAAAAGATTATCCTCATGGAAAGGAAAATGGTTTTCATGGGCTGGTAGATTAACTATTATCAAGGCAACAATCACTACCCTCCCTATATACATGATCTCATGTCTACCTCTATCAAACAATATCAACAACAAAATCAACCAATGGATGAAAAACTTCTTTTGGAAAGGAAACTCAGATCAGAAAAAAATTTCTCTAATAAGCTAGGACAAGGTGTGTAAATCAAAGGATGCAGATGTGGCAAGTCTAAAAAGAATGTCTCTACAGAACAAAGCGCTGGGAGCTAAGTTGGTTTGGTAGTTGTATGTTACACCCCAATTGTGTAGTTACTATTTATTAAATTACTACATAGGGTAAACATTAATGTAATGTGAATTTTGAGATGAATAAATTATGCTCGTACATTGTTATCAATGTGAATGTTCTCATTTGATGTTATCTCAGTTGATGTTATTTCATGGAAAAATACTGCATATATGTGAAAGGATGGTTATTGAAGTTATTATTCTAACTTTGTAGATGTTTTATGTATACTATATATGTTGTGAGAAATTGATTGCCGTGTGCATACATGTTAGTGGATGTAGGTATATGTTCTATTCCTCCAAGTAGAGGGGAAGTATCACTCGAGGGAAGATCTTGGATCAGGTAATCAGTAAAAGTAAACTATCTGAGCATACACACACCACATTAGAATGATTGAGTTGAGTCATTTTGTGGGAGTTGTCATCCTTAGTTGATATGTCTGAATTGGAAGAGTCTTGTTTACTACTGCATGCATTATTGGGTGATGTTTATCTACTTGAGCTTTTAAATATCTTTCTTGTACTATTACGATTATATTGACAAATGAGATGTACGTGGAGTATGTGTATATATATGCATATACATGTCAAAGGGATCTAACGACATGTATATGCACATATATAGATGTACAACACGTAAATACTTATCAATATGGTGGTAATTGTGAATGGCTATATGTGAATTGAATGTGAATATATATATGTATGGTATATACAAGTATCCATATGTATATGTGTATCGATACACATGTACGTTGGTGAATGGACACGCTCATATGGATGCATCAATATAGATATACCTACATATATGTGTACATAGAGGTATATACTTTTATAAATATATATATGCATACATTCAATATATTGTGTTTATTATATGTAAATAATATCTTTCCTGTACTCTTATATATATACATATATATCTATAACAAAATACATGATGGTATTTATATATATTATATATATATTTAACATATTATATATATTAATAGAAATCAACTATCACTTACCATGATACAAGCTGATTTATAAAGGCTTATTATAGTTGATAATGACTATGATATTGGAGGTCGATTATAGTAATTTAAGACTACATGTTATTAAAGGCTGATAGAATATCTTATGACTATTTTGAGAAGCTGATTCTCACTCTTTCTACCACACAATACCAAACATATGAAATGCATTTTCAGTTGTTGTCATATATCGATACAAGCTTGGACTTGGTCAATTCCTTTGATAGAGATCATCTTTGACTTAGTAAAATTTTATTCCATGTTTAATATATCTATTGGAGACTTTGTCAAATGTATTTATCATCTTAAGTTGAGCCATCTCTTATGCAAGTCGATAGTGCTTAGTGTTACGATTTGGAAGTTAAGTGTTTATGATGAAGGAAACCATTCCAAACAAGGAGTGTGGATGAAGTTGGTGCCATCTCTGGAAACCAAATTGCAATAGATGTCCATTTCATAAGACAATTTGAATTAAGCATATGCAGATTGAATAAGTCTTTGATTGCTATCAGTTTTCCAAGTCAACCTATAGGTGATTTTGTTGAGTATGAGCTTAGGAGGTCGCCACCTTTCTACTGTGTTTCATGTGTTGCTTTGCATGGAGCTTGTTGTCCATTAACATGCTTAAACTATAGGCTATGAGGTTACCAAGCTGCTCTATAAATAGTTGACCATTTCATTTGGAAGGGAAACATTCTTTCACAAGATTACACATCTTTGCATTTCTTTTCCAGGTCTTTTTACTGTGTTATTCCTGCTTTGTTTTTATTGTGAGAAAGAGAGAAATAATTTTATTATATTTGTGAGAGAGTTGTTACTTGAGTGAAGTGAACTATCAACTCAAGAATTAGATATCATTGTGATGTTCTAGAGAAGTTGTTATCAAGCTTGTTGTTCATGGAAAAGGCTGCATTGCTGACAAATATTTGGAAAAGTGTTAACATGCATGAGAACCTTCTTCTTTGTCATTTTACTTATGAATGATGTGTTTTCCATGTATGCTTGAGTTATTTTTCTAGTATGTGCATTTAGGGGAATTAGAATTTCTTTGAAAAGGATATTGAAGCTTTTATGCTATTTTTATGTTGCGCTTGTAAGTACTCCATAATAGGAGTTTCGTGCTTATCATAGGTATTATATACTAGGTATGATTGAACATGAGAGGTGCTTGTGATACACTTAGCTAAGTTATTGAATTAACTAGGAAGTCTTGTGTTTACTCCTAAGATGTTTTGTCCAGTATGGGAGGGAGCTTGTGTACCTGTTAAGTAGGTTATTCCAAGTAGGTTAAAATGGTGATAGGTTATCTCTGGGATGATAGACTATCCATTGAAGGAAATACCTATGTGTATTTTAAGATGGCCTTAAGAAAAATTGGACCTGAGCAGTGTATGTGATAGATGAGCCTCAGTAGAACATACTGAATGAAACACTTTGGCCAAAGTAGTGTGATGAATTTTGGCTCCACTGTCAATTCACCGTGATCCAGTATTACATGCTTGAGAAAGATTGTGAGATTACAAGTTCTAGTTATGTAGGACACAACACTATGCTCAGTTGGTTGTCATTATTAGTTACTCTACCAATCCCTTCAAAGAAGGGAAGGGGCATCTATCGAATGATAGATGTGTGAGGGACCACATTAAGATTATGTGGTTGGAGGAAAAGTGACTAAGTGATGCTTCTCCTCCACAACAGTCGATAGAAGAACCAAGATTTGAAAGGAAGGACCCTGTACCATCTTACAAATATTTTTTCTGAAGCTCATTGGAGCTATGTATGTAAATGTATACATTCTTGTATTGTTGTAACTTGTCATTTATTGCAATGAGATGGAATCTTTATTGTAATTTGATATGGCATCTTGTTTGTATATTCTCAATAATGAAAGAATTTTTTTTATTGCAATGGCTTGTTACATAGTTTATTTACTCAAAAATTAAAACTTTGGTATTGTTACTACTTTGAAGGGTTGACATGTTACATATGGTATCAGAGCTACTAGGTTCAACACTGAAACCTATGAGCTCATTATGTGAATAGTACATAAACCTTATCAACAGATAATGGCTGAAAAGTTCTTATGCCACAACAATACGAGAAAATAACTGAGGGAAAAAAGAAAGGAAGATAAGGTTCCTAGAAACTTGTTAAAGTTTGGATTAGTTAAGAGTCATCCCTGGAGTTAGGAACTACTAGACCAAAAACTTATTATTTAATTCCCCTGGATGGTGGAAGATTATGCAACTGGGTTATGTAGGAAGGTTAGGAAGAATAACCAATATATACCTTTATCCTACAAAATAGTTATATGAATCTAAGGGGATGGGAAGAAATGAGATAACCCCTTTTATAGTAGTAAATTCTAGTTGTAAAGATTCAAGAATTTTTGAATTTAGTGAAAACACTATGAATCTATGTATATGAAACGTTGGCATAAATTAGATTCAAGTAGAGAGTCAACGAAGGAGGTATCCACATGGTTGGAGAAATCTTGACATAGATCTAATTCTTGTGTAAGGACAAGATCTTCCAAGAAAGAGTTAGTAAATAGGAAAAAGGGAAAAGATTGAAATGGTTAGAAAGAAGTAATCAACAACATGGACATGTTTCCACCAACCAAAATCAATAAGATCAATTTAGAGTTTTGATTAAGATAAGAAAAAGAGACCAAACAAATTTGGTATCTATAAAGGTTATGAAAGAATAAGATACCAAGAATTGGAATAAATTCACTTGAAAAAGTGATTGTGAGAAAGAAACTTGTAAAGATAAATTGGGTTGGTGTAACCAAAGGTTTAGATAGTACATAGATTGGTTGGATTATAGGATGAACTCACCAACATGTTTGCAAAAATCAACATACGTTTAGACGTTCCAAAAGAGAATGGAATGCAATATGGCACTATGTGTCAAATCAATAGGATTTTTAAGGAAAACAATGCTCTAAGTTGAAAGATGCATCAACCAAAGAGGCCTTGTGGATATGGATATTTCTCCACCAAAACATTATTGGAAAGAGAATGGGATTATTAATGTATTTCTTAACTTCTAAGTTTTTGATTATTCATTAGATCTCTTATTTAACAATCCAAAATGTTGAATCTACGGGATTAGAAATAAATGATGAATCTAACTTTGGAAAAAATATATTCAAGGTATACCATTGAGCCAGTAAAAAGGCATTAGAAAGCCAACAACAAGGAATGAAAAATTGTTTCAAAGAAGCAAGTGCTTGCGAGGAGTTTGATTTTGAATAGATCGGATGTTGTGGAAACACTAAGGTTGGAAGGAAGAAAGTGGATTGAGTCAGAATAAGTACCCCAACCAACAAAAATTGTGAATATATTTTCAATTTGGAAGAACTAAATGACTTCTTTGCAAGTCATGATGTTAATTAAGACATGCATTTTATGACCACAAGGAAAAAGGTATTTGGATTTTTTGAGAAAGATAAATGGAAAGGTCAAGGATTATGACCTATTATCATCCCATACCTTATAATTATAAGATTGGAAGATCAAACGATATTATCAGTGATGCCTTAGATAAGGATAGGAAGATAATTTGATCATGATAAGGAAGATCATTGTCCATGGGATTAGCAAGGGAGTATCTAGATTACTCATGAAATAAATGAATGTCTCTCTAAACTCCTATATACCTAATATGGGGGATTTGGATAATGATGTTATTTTTATACATTGGTAGTAATACTACATATTATGAAATATATCTATGTCGTGAAGTGACTTGATACTGTAAGCTTACTATGCTAAGAGACCTGGGAATGATAAGGTTTAGCTAATAATTCGTAGAGATGGTATGAAAGATAAGATAGGATGTGACACTATTTAAACCACATCAATTATCCTTACTTGATTGATCACATGATCATACCTTACTCTTGAAGGAAACCCAAATTTTAGAATAACCCATTTGAGACGAGAAGATCATTTGATTAAAGAGATAAACCTTAGGTTAAGTTTTACCTATTGGGTTGGGATATGTACTAGATTACTCATTAACAACTTTAAGATAGGAATACATTACTTAATTGAGTTGTACATTTGGTCTTGATTGGAACATATAGGGTTAGAGTAACCTATAACATCAGACTAGTCATTGAATGATGACTCTATCCTAGAATTAGGATATATTGAAGTTGGAAATCACCTATGTGATTAAGTGAATCGAAGGAGCTAACAAGGAATGTTCATGCTTGGTAATTAGGTATTCAATTAAATTTGATATCTTCTAGGGACCAACATGATTGAATGAGGATTAATACTCAAAATTAGTACCAATTCTTATCAAGAAAATTAGATTGAGTTAAAAGATGAATTGCATCTTTGGAAATAATCCAAGGACAGAAGAAATCTATGATATGGATGTCCTAAGATAAATAAGATTTATCTCCACAAAACTCCTACCCATTATTACTTGGGAATTAAATGTGGAATGAATCCACAAAATAGGTTTTCACTTAGTCGAAGAATAGACTAATTTAGAATGTAAAAGATCCTATGTACACAAAATTTTGGGAAGGAATAAGAAAGTTGATGTCAGAAGTGGGACATTAGGGTGACAAAGTTATTTTTCGGGTGAGGAACTACAATAACGTTGTAAAAGATAAAGTATGAGGCTACACAGAATGTGGCGAGATAATGTCTAGTATGGTAGGAAATGAAGATAGGATGTCATCATTGGTAGGACATGTAAACTCTCTTAAGATTCCAGAGGGAAAGTGGTAGAACACAAGACAAATCAATCTGTCTATGTCGATAAAACTGACGTAATGTTCTAGTGGACAAAATCACCAAAGTAACCAATGCTATTTGGAAACTTGACTTATGGGATTTTGGTCCTAAATAATATACTATGGGAAGTAGTTGCTTAGTATTCCTGAGAAGGCTGTCTCAATTGTGAACAAGAAAATAATGATAGGGTTGTGTAAACCATGATCATACTACGAATGCACAATATATTATTACAGCCAATGGGAAAAAGTGGTAAAGAAAATCTTGAACATGATTTATAAACTTCTAACATTGAGGTTTGGACAATTATATGGAAAGAAAGGTTGGAAACTCTATTAGGCTGAAATAGGCTTAGAAATAGGGTTAACCATAGACTTGTTAGATTGTGAAAAAGGAGTAATAGATTGAAGAGGTCAATGAAATTTGGTTGATACAAAGCTTGAGTATGAAGAAGTATCAAAATTTGATGGGTTTCCAAGAGCAATGTTATGCTCAAGATGGACAAGTAATCTAGTACAACACTTTATGGTTAAGGAAAAAGGATGTGTAAGTGATGGACGAACTTGGTTTCTAAGTTTTCTAAAAGTGTAAATACTAAAGGGGAAGGATGGGACCCATGGTGTAGTGCACAATACATAATTATTCCTTTTCTATTTGGATTATACCAAGGATAAATTCATGGGCCAATGATTTCTGATCACTATATCTTAGGGTCATGTATAGTTACTATTGTACCTAGGATATACATATGGGTAATATGATAATATAATGAAGCTCTTTGGGAGAGTAAGTATGTGTGAGGAATACAAGTTTTCCCTATGTGAAAATGAGGACACTCGATGCAAGGTCCAAAAAGGGAAAGTGTTGCAAGAAGTGTTTAAGTTGAATGGGATTTATGAGAAGATTATCTCAAATAGAGATGCACGATTCACTTCTAGGTTTTGGAAAATCTTGTTTTATGCACTATGGACTCAATTGAACATTAGCTCAACTTATCATCCAGAAACAGATGGGAAAACTAAAAGGGTGAATCAAGTATTTGAAGACCTACTTAGGATTTATTGCATGGATCAATAGTACAAGTGGGAAGACTACTTTCCATTAGCGGAATTTTCTTACAATAATTCTTATCATTCTGTGATAAAGATGGCTCCTTTCGAAGCTTTGTATGGCTGAAAGTGTCAAAATCCTATAAGTTAGGACAAACTTGAGGATCGAGTGAGTCTCGAGCCAGAGATGTTGGCTGAAATGGATGAACACGTTAAGATTGTTAAGCAAAGGTTAGCAAAAGCTAACGATAGGTAGAAATTCTACGCTAATGCTAAGAGGGTGCCTCACAATTTCACCATAGGTGACAAAATGTTGTTGAGAGTGAAACCTCATAAGAGCTCCATTAAATTTGGAAAGTATTCTAAGTTAGCCTTATGTTATGTTGGACCTTTTGAGATTCTCAAGGAAGTGAATCTAGTAGCTTATCGTATCGTGTTTCCACAAACTCTTCCTAAAATGTATAATGTCTTCCATGTGTCCTACCTTAAAAATTATATACCTGGTGATAATCATGTAATTGATTGGACTACTTTATAGGTGCAGGACCCCAGAGTAGTAACTCTAGAGCCCGTCAAGGTGCTCAAAACACATAAGCTATGCTTGCGTAACAGAGAATTTTTGTAGTGTAAAGTCTAGTGGGACTAGTATGCATAAGACTCAGCTATTTGGGAGGACTATGCTGAAATTCAACAAAATTTTCCTCATATTCTTAATGCTTACAAGGTATGTGCAAGATCATGATGGGCCAAAAAGTGGCGATATGATGGGTATTTGTAGGGTATGTGGTTGACAAGTTTTTTTTACCCAAAATTGATGAAATGAAGAGGGTTTTTAAAGGAGATTCTCATATTTCCACTAATATAAATTATGCTTTACTTTGAATTTAATAAATAATTATTATTCATTTCCTATTTGAATTACAACTAAAGTCTTGATTGATAGGCTGATTGAAAAACATCTATAGCTTTCAAATGGTATCACATTTTTCAAATCCAAAACATGCATCACATTCTATGCTTCACATACTATAGGATTAAAAAAAGAAAAATTGAATTTCATGAAGTTTTGACAAGTTAAGGTGGTAAAACATACAAGTTTTTATATTTTTGTAAAGTTGTAATGAAAAATTCATAATTAATTATTTACTTGGAAAAAAATTACAAAACAATATGCATCAAATCCAAACATGAGTCCTCTACTTATGTCTAAAATCTTATAAAAAAATATTATCATTTTATTGTGGTTAGGGTGGTCAGGCAGACACCTACTTCTTATTTTTTCCTTGAAATTTAAGTACTACTACATTGAAATTTCAAATTTTCACCAAATAGATTTTTTTAAAAAAGCCTAGTAGTTTAGAAACTTCATTCAATTTTCTACAGATTCTATTCTTACATATTTTTGAAATAATATAGATAACTTATTCAAATTTTACATCAAGTTGCCTAACTCTAATTTTTTTTTTTTTGCCATTTAAGGGCCTACTTTTTCCATGATGATCCTACACATACCTTACGAGGATGTTTGAAACAATATGATGTTTTTTGTTATGTTTTATAATGCTACCTAAAGTCATCAGGGATGATGATTCACAAGGGGGAAGTATGTTACACCCCAATTGTGTAGTTACTATTTATTATTACTACATAGGGTAAATATGAATATAATGTGAATTCTGAGATGAATAAATTATGTTCATACCTTGTTATTGATGTAAATGTTGTCTCATTTGATGTTATTTCATGGAAAAAAACTTCATATATGTGAAAGGATGATTATTGAATTATTATTCTAACTTTGGAGATGTTTTACGTAAATTGCATATGTTGTGAGCAATTGACTGTCGTGTGCATGTGTTAGTGGATGCAGGCATATGTTCTATTCCTCCAAGAGAAGGGGAAGTATCACTCGAAAGAAGATCTTGGTCGAGTAACTGATAAAAGTAAACTATCTAAGCATACACACACCGCATTAGAATGATTGAGTTGAGCCAGTTTGTGGGAGTTTGTAAGTCATCCTTAGTTGATATGTCTGCATTGGAAGAGTCTTATTTACTACTGCATGCATTATTGGGTGAGGTAACTATCTACTTGAGATTTTAAAGATCTTTCTTGTACTATTACAATTATATTGACAAGTGAGATGTACGTGGAGTATGTGTATATATATGCACATACATGTCAAAGGGATCTAATGACATGTATATGCACATGTTTAGATGTACCACATGTAAATACTTATCAATATGACGATAATTGTGAATGGTTATATGTGAATCAAATGTGAACATATATGTATGGTATATACATGTATCCATATGTATATGCATATCGATACACATTTACGTTGGTAGATGGAAACACTCATACAAATGCATCAATATAGATATACCTACATATACGTGTACATAGAGGTATATACTTTTACACACACACACACACATATATATATGCATACATTCGATATATTTTATTTATTATATGTACATACTATCTTGCATGTGTATATATATATATATATCAATTGTATTCTTACATTATTGGCTTATGATATATATATGTACATATATATTAACGGTTAAATATATATATATATACACATATATATAAATACATGATGGTATATAAATATATATATGCATATAATATTTTATATATACATAATAGCATATATTTAACATATTATATATATTAATAGAAATCAACTATTACTTACCATGATAGAAGTTGATTTATAAAGGCTGATTATAGTCATTTAAGACTATGTTATTAAAGGTCGATAGAATAGCTTATGACTGTTTTGAGAAGTCGATTCTCACTCTTTCTGCCACATGGTATGAAACATATGAAATGCATTTTGAGTTGCTATCATATATTGATACAAGCTTGGACTTGGTCAATGCCTTTGATGGAGATCAACTTTGACTTAGTAAACATTTCTACCATGTTTAATATATTTGTTGGAGACTCTTTCAAATGTATTTATCACCTTAATCCAACTCATCTCTTATCCAAGTCAATAGTGCTTGGTGTTACAATTTGGAAGTTGATTTCTTCTGATGGCAAGGAAACCGTGCCAAACAAGGAGTGTGGATGAAGTTGGCACGACCACTAGAAACCAAATTGGTGTAGATGTCTATTTCATAGGACAAATCGAATTAAGCATACGCATATTGAATAAGTCTTTGATTGGTGTGACTAGTTTTACAAGTCGCCTTGTAGTTGATTTTGTTGAGTATGAACTTAGTAGGTTGCCACCTTTCTTCTGTGTGTCATGTGTTTCTTTGCATGGAGCTTGTTGTCTATTAACATGCCTAAACTATAGGCTATGAGGTTACCAATCTACTATATAAATAGCTAAACCATTTCATTTGGAAGGGACACATTTTTTCACAAGATTACACATCTTTGCATTTCTCTTGCAAGTCCTTTTACTGTGTTATTCCTGCTCTGTTTTTATTGTGAGAAAGAGAAAGAAATCTATTATATTTCAGAGAGAGTTGTTACTTGAGTGAAGTGAACTATCAACTTAAGAATTAGATATCATTGTGATGTTCTAGAGAAGTTGTTATCAATCTTGTTGTTCTTGGAAAAGGTTGCATTGCTGACAAATATTTGGAAAAGCATTAACAGCTATGAGAACCTTCTTCTTTGGCATTTTACTTATGAATGGCATTTTTTCCATGTATGCTTGAGTTATCTTTCCAATATTTGCATTTAGGGGAATTAGAATGTCTTTCAAAAGGATATTGAAGCTTATCTGCTATTTTTATGTTCTACTTGTACAAGTACTCCATAATAGGAGTTTGGTGTTTATCATAGGGGTATGTGCAGGATCATGATGGGCCAAAAAGTGGTGATATGATGGGTATTTGTAGGGTATGTGGCTGACGAATTTTTTTTACCCAAAATTGATAAAATGAAAAGGGTTTTTAAAGGATATTTTTAGCTTTCCACCAATATAAATTATGCTTTACTTTAAATTTAATAAATAATTATTATTCATTTTCTATTTGAATTATGACTAAAGTCTTGATTGATAGTTTGATTGAAAAACATCTATAGCTTTAAACGGTATCACTTTTTGGAATCCAAAGCATGCATCACATTCTATGCTTCACATACTATATGATTAAAAAGGAAAATTTGAATTTCATAAATTTTGACCAAGTTAAGGTGGACATACGAGTTTTTATATTTTTTAAAGTTGTAATAAAAATCATAATTAATTATTTACTTGGAAAAAATTACAAAAAATATGCATCACATCTGAACATGAGTCCTCTACTTATATCTAAAATCTTATAAAAAATATTATCATTTTATTATGGTTAGGGTGGTTAGACAAACACCTATTTTTCCTAAAATTTAAGTACTACTACATTGAAATTTCAAATTTTACCAAATAGATTTTAAAAATAAAAATAAACCTAGTAGTTTAGAAACTACATTCAATTTTCTATAGATTCTATTCTTACATATTTTTGAAATAATATAGATAACTTATTCAACTTTTTACATCAAGTTGCCTAACTCTAATTTTTCTGAATTTTTTGCCACTTAAGGGCCTATTTTTTCCATGATGATCTTGCACATACCCATAGGTATCATATACTAGGTAAGATTGAACATGAGAGGCACTTGTGATACACTTAGCTAAGTTATTGAATTAACTAGGAAAGCTTGTGTTTAATCCTAGGATGGTTTGTCTAGTATGGGAAGGAGCTTGTGTACTTGTTAAGTAGGTTAAAATGGTGATAAGTTATCTCTAGGATGATGGAATATCCATTGAAGGAAATACCTATGCGTAGTTTAAGATGACCTTAAGCCAAATCAGCCCTGAGTAGTGTATGTGATAGATGACCCTCAGTATCTAAACATATTGAATGAAACACTTTGGCCAAATTAGTGTGATGACATTTGGCTCCCTATCAATTCACCATGATCCAATATTACATGCTAAACGGAGATTGTGGGATTACAAGTTCTAGTTATGTAGGACACAACACTATGCTCAATTGGTTGTCATTGTTGGTTACTCTACTAATCTCTTCATCGAAGGGAAGTGCCATCTATTGAATGATAGATGTGTGAGGAACCACATTAAGAGTTTGTGGTTGGTGCAAAAGTGCCTAAGTGATGCTTCTCCTCCACAACAGTTGACAAAGAACCAAGATTTGAAAGGAAGGATCGTGGACTGTCTTACAACTATGTGTTCTAAAGCTCATTGGAGCTATGTATGTAAATGTATGCATTCTTGTATTGTTGTAACTTGTGAAGTTATTGCAATGAGATGGAATCTTTATTGTAATTTGATATGGCATCTTGTTCCTATATTCTCAATAATGAAAGAATTTTTTTATTGCAATGGCTTGTTACATAGTTTATTTACTCGAAAAGTAAAACTTTGGCATTTTACTGCATTGAAGGGTTGGCATGTTACATTGTATGTGAATTAGAACCTCAAGTGGGTTAAAATGATGAAAAATAAGTATTTGCAGGAAGGGGAAATCAACATTTTTACTTGAAGATTGCTTCCTAAGGGCTCAAGAGTATGGAATTTCTTATGTAATTACAAGGATCTTATCTTAGATTACCTCACTTGGGATATTCGAGATGGTAGAATGACTCTTTTTTGGGAAGATTCCTATGGTGGGCACCAAAAATTGTTTGACAAAGGTGATCTTGGACAAGCGATGATAGTTACAAAATAAATTTGGGGCAGTTACGTAAGGGATTATGTTTGTGTCTCAAATGTAAACAACTATCTGGAGTACAAATGGAAGAATCTAAGGTCGCTTGGCCTAAATAATGAAGTGGATTTTTCCTTTGAAGAAGTTCTCCATAATTGTATGATATGCATAAGGGAATGAAAATATATACTAAGATGGAATGGTTCTACCTCAAGTGCTTATAATGCACATGATGGTTACAAACTATGGATAAAGAAACACGAATATGTCCTAGAACAGCCTAGTGTACTTTGTTGGCATAGTAATTGTCTACCAAAAAAGGGATTTTTTCTTAGGTTGCAATACAAGGTAAAGTCTTACCTACTGAAAGGTTTAGAAAAATGGGATATTGTGGCCCATCTAGATGTTTTTTATGCAAAAAAGATGAGGAATTTGACGACCACCTCTTCTTAAATTTCCCTTTCACATCAAGATGTTGGAATTGGTTGTGTGCTAAACTACATTAGGCTTCGTCCTTCCTTAGATATATATTGAGTTTGTTCAAAGGTTGGCTTATCCTCAACAAAAATGCATTGTTCGTTGTTCTATGGTGGACGTGCCCGCCACTACTTCTCTAATAAATCTAGAAAGAAAGGAATCATTGTATTTTTCAAAATTTTGAAATGCCTTTTCCCTCATTTATTAATAAGGTGGAAGAAAGTATTGTGGAAGTGATAAATGTAAGGACTACGAATTTTGGTGGGAAAAAGGCCAACCTCACAAGCTGGGATGCAATAATGAGGAAAAATTGGGATGGGTTGAAGGTGCCTTCTTTATATGGGTGATGGTGGGTCAAAACCTCAAGTGGTTAGGAAAATTTTGAAATGACAGCCCCTTGACAAAGGATGGTACAAGGTTAATTTTGATGGGGCTTCTAGAGGAAACCTCAATTGCTTAGGTGAAGGTTGTATAGTCATAGAATGGGGTGGTAAAGTCATAGGAAAATCAGCAAAATCACTACCTATTGACACTAACAATGTCACAAAATTGTATGTTACTTCCCTTGGGATTAAATTATGTGCAAAACTAAAATTGACAAAGATCATGGTTGAAGGTGACTTGGCTATAATCATCAATGCCCTTCAGTATGGTCAATTGGAAAATTGGAAACTCGATGGAGTTTTATAGAATACAATGAAGATACTCAAGAGCTTCAAGAATTAAACTAATCATCACATCTAGATCCCGAAGGTAATCAGGAAGTGAACACTCACTCTAACTTGGGCACTAATGGGATAACAAAGAAAGAAGTTTTTGACATTTATATTCTAGTCTAAAAAGGAAAAGTGTGGGCAGTTGGGTGGGTAACTTTCCACAAAAAAAGTTGTGGAGAGTTAGAGGTGATGGATTGGGCCTCTCGTGTGTCATTTTTCCACATAGATCACATAATTCTTAGCTGGTAGGGTGTAGTGGACAATTTTTTGAGTGTTCACATGGTAAATATGGTTCAACCACATTGAAATCATGGTTTTAAGTGTAATTGTTGGTCGGTCTTTTCATGTGAGCAATTCAATGCTCACAACATAGAGACTTATTACGAATCCTTTTTCGGCCATTGTGGTTCTCATTTAATGATGAAAAATAACTCATTTTGTATGCCAAGGGTAAGTGGCAAGCTGACACTCTGACATTGCCTTGGGTTTCAAAGAATAAATGAAGTGTTAAATTTAGTTGCTTTGGCTCCCTTTTCTAATGGCGATGCTCATAATTCGCGTTTCTACCAGTGAATTGGTTTGTGGAGGCATGGACACTCTAGTTCAGCTATTGAGTAGCAAACGTCAAATGGCCTTTTGAGGCCCTATGACGTTGCTTAGCATGAAGCATGCCATATGCCATCTAGATTTCCTCACATTCATGGTGGTGAAATTTATCACTAGGAAAGGATTCATGGATGGAAGTGAAGGTTATAGACTAGAAACTAATATCACTTCTAGAGTGTTGGTGGGGCTTTTGGATATGAGTGTCCCTAAACAAGAAGCAAAAATTTTGATGTATAGGTTATTCAAAAAGGATCTTTTGGTGGGGTTGGAGTAGGCACTAGACATGACCACAATTGGAGTGGGAATTCCTCATTCGCATGACTTCAGTCTTTTGGAGGTTCCAGGTGCAATGGTCAAATACTACCCTTTTCTTTTGGATCAACAACGTTTAGAACTAATAGAGCATTAAAGGCTAGCAGCAATCAGGGCTGAATTGCTTAAGAAAAAATACCACCTCTCGTCGGTGTAGAATGCTACATGGAGATATGAGTTTAGGGAATTTTCTCAACAAAATCTATGGTGAAATTGGTAAATGTGTTAGTCATCTAATGTTTTTTTTTATAGGCTTAGTGTATACTTTATTTTCATAATATTTTATGGTGGCATACCCCTATAAAACCAATTTTGGCATGACACTACGTGGTCACTCTAGTTCATATGGAAGGGAATTTTGGGTTTGGGGTTGTATGTTGGGATTACTTCTTGTTCAAATCCTCTGCCTCTATGGCCTCAGGACTTTATTGTAAAGTTTTATGCAATATTAATATAAATCTTATCTTACCTATAAAAAAATGTAATACAGGAACTATATAATGAGCCTTAGGGTGAGGTTTATTTGAAGAGACTCGAGCTACAATAAAAATATTTATAAGACCTCATATATATAGCACCATTTTTAAAATATTGGGATTATAAATTATGATAAAATTACTTTCATGTAATCTAGAATACATGATCTTCATTTTGGCATATATTTGTGTCCCTATTCATCATTGCCAAAGAAAGTCTATGTTATTAGGGTACTTCATTTTTTAGTTTATGGAAATTGACATGTGATGCTCCTTATCAACATTAAGGGGGAGTGTTAGAACATAATGTTATTAGAGGTCATACCATTATAACATTAATATAATGTTATACTATAAGGTTATTAAACCTTACATTAAGCATATTCTATTTGAAATAGTTATAGTCTAATAACTATTAAATTATTAATTATATATGATGGTTATTTTGAATAGGTGTGACTGATACCTCTTACTATATTGCACCCTTTCTCAAGACTATATTTAAGGAGGTTTCCTCTCATTTGAGAGGTTGAGAATTTGGAGATTTTATAGTGAAATATATCACTATGTACACATGAGGTACTATTGGCCATGTGGAAATGTTTTTGTAAGTGTTTTTAAAAAATGATTCTTTATAGGGTTTTTCACCTAAAAATATGTAAAATCTATGCTTGTACATTTCTCATTTTATTAATTTTGGTTTTTTAGCTAAAAGTGTTTTCCCATGTATATCTTCTATATGGTGTAAAATCTATGCTTGTATATTTCTCATTTTTTTATTCTATATTTTGTTTATAATGATTAGTATCCTAAAATATTCATTTTTAACAAACACAATAATACAATTATAAATTTATTAATTGATAAAAAAATTCTGATTATTAAAAATAAAAAATTTAGTCTTGAAAATTTTATTACATGTCAAAAAAGATATTTTACACCTAAAAATATTATTTAATTGATTGACTTATTTCATTTTGTGACAATAACTCTTACAAATAAACAAATAACATTCTAAACTACTATACATCTATTTTTCTTATATTTCTTATATTTTACCCTTAATAAAAACACATAGATTTATTTTACCTATTAACAAACTCACTTCACTTGTTAATAATATAAATATTAATTATATTCATAATCATTCTCACAAACTTTTTCAAAAACATTACAATTTAAAATACTACTTAAAAATTGATGTATTAAAATAAATTATATATTTTTTATAATTTAATTTGATAGTGAAAAAAATACACAATCATTTTCTTACAATTCTTCTAAATATATCAGCAATAAATGATAATACAAAACTGAGTGTTATAAATCTCTTTATCTAAAATTTAACCCTTTCAACACTCTCCTTTGCTGCTTTCCAAAACAGTAAATATAAAATAGAATAGATAAAAAGGATTCCACCAAATAAAAAAGTTGTTCTTCACCTTTTTCTATAAAAAAAAGGTCACTAATCCTTCCTCCTCAAAAACTTATTCCCTTCCCTAAACCTTGTTCCCTCAACAAATTATATTTTCTCTCCCATCAGTTGCTTTCGAAGCCTCATCTCCAATACCATCTTGGTAGAATTTGAGTGTTTATGGGGTGAAAAGGTAGGACTTGCAGCAGGTCTGTATTCTGGTACAAGCCCACCTGACTTATATCTCACACCACAGGCATTGCATAGTGTTTTAGGACCCAGTGGCCCAGATCTCCACTGTGGAGTTTTATTCACACCACAATGTCTGCATATTCTGACCTCATTCATGTCCTCCTTTTTCTTCCCTTGTTTCTCTATGGTAAATTTCAGTGAGGACTGGCATTCTACTTGCTCTGAAGCAAAGCAATCTGATTGGCTTGAGGCTGCAACATTAGCAGACAAGTAAGACACACTGCCATTCTCAGTGCCAGAAGAAGCAATACTGGAAATGGGTGTAGAAGCCCAACCAGAAAGTGGAATTCTTGATCTTTTGCTTCTTGGTTTTCCTGGTATTGACATTCTTGAAAAAGGAATAGAGTTTTTCCCAGTGCAAGACCTGTTGTCAGAGTCTGAACTAAGATCAGAGCTTATGGCATTTTCAGAATGATTTTCTGGACCTTGTTCTTCCTCTATCTTATTTTGGAAATCACCAAAAGTATTCTCATTTGGTTCTCCGAAGAAATCTTTCATCCAATCAATGTCATAGAAAGAGTCTACAGAGAAAAGAGATCCCACTTCTAACTGTTGCATAAATGAAGAGAAAACCCATGTCAGAGATTACTTCACATTTCTGAAACTTTCTATTTATCTCTAATCTAATAGACAAAAAGAATAACCCTTTGGCGCGTTCCTTGCAATGTACTGGTTATTTCCAAACTTTATTATGCCGGTTGCAAGAGTTCGAGCCGAGAGGATGACAAAAGAAAGGCAAAAAAAAAAAAAAAGAATAACCCTTTTCACTGATAAATTAATAGAATCTCATTAGAAACACACTTACAGGAATAGACATGTTGCAAGCATGGTTTTCTTCAATGACTCCGCCGAGTTCCTCATCGCTGATGTTCAGCAGGTCATCAACATTATAAAAGATATCGTCCATGTTATTTAGCTTGATGCAATCAACACCTCTATAGCTTTTGTATCAAAATCCTGCTTATTATATGAAAGGAAAAATGTCTAACATAAGCTGTAAATAATGTCAACAGTACTTTACATTGGTTATGCCATGTCAGTTTAAAACATATATTTCCTGATATCAATTGGAGTAAGCTTTTGAATTAAACTGTGTATGAGTTGCAATCGACATTTCCAATCACACTCAGTGATCACTCTTTCGTCTTTCTGATAATGGATCACTAAGTGTGATCCGAAATATCAATTGAAACTCACACAAAGTTTAATCCAAAAACTTATTCCATTAATTTCATGAACTACAAAAACTCATACCAACTATTCCCTGATATGTTTTCAGAAATGTACAAATAACTATTTCAACCTACTGTGGTGTTAGATCAGGCCTTTTACAAAGTACCCAACTGTGAATACCAACTAATACCAACTAAAAGACAATAGTAGGACATATCAAGATATCAACTATATTCAATGGAGAGTTTTTTCAATCTATTTGTTATGCATAGTTACAGAAACCCTAGTAAGATGGGTTATTCTCTTTCCACTTTCTTTTATGGCCATGCATAACTGTAACAGTAGTATTACATTAATGAAACATTTTTGGATAAAAACAGTAAAAAACATGAGAAGTTTCAGAAAGGACCATACCTCTGCCTGATCTATCCCTTAACTTCCCAGCAGCTTCTACAGGTCAAGATTGAAAAAGTACTGTACTGGAAAGCTTCCGTGCACAACATTTAACCACCTGGTTTTGTTCCTGATAGCAAGACATTCCTCTTTATATAAGATGAAAAACAACTTAGTTTTGATGAAAGTCGGTGAGATAGGTGATAGTAAATTCAAAAGTAAGGGTCTTCTCTTTTTCAGCTCATCCAACGCAAGGAGTCCTACAATGTAACCCTTGAATTCAGCAAAGACAACAATGCTTCGGGGTTGTATAACAAAGGAATTTCTGTGCAGTACTGGATGGACGATCAACTCACCAATAGTAAGGAGAAAAGTTCAATTCTGGGATGACTTTAGGCTCATGCCTGTTTTTGTTCCCTAAGCTTGGCCAGTGGTAAACAGCTTGCGTTCATTTCAAATTTTTACGTTTGGGTTTTGAATTTCTATGTGAATTTTAGGGTTGTGACTTTTTTAATCCTATCTTTTAATGTATCAATTTTTATGTTTAGGTTTATTTTATTTTTAGATATTATAGTATGTCCTTGCGATTCAGTCCAGCCATCCAACAGCTCGTATCTTGGGTACGTGGGTATGTTTAAGTTTTTAATTTCATCTAAATTTTAGAATTGTGACTTTTTTTAATCCATCTTTTAATATATGTAACATTATTTTATAATTGATAATCTAAATACTTATTCATAAAAAAAGTGTTATTTCAATATGTTTTCAAAAAATTAAATGATGTTTTGAAATTTAAATTATTATCTTTAACTTTTATATATATATATATATATATATATATATATATATATAATGGTTTTCTCTCATAGAGATGTAGGATATTTTGGAACTATTTGAATTGTAAAATAAGAAAATATTGATATTTGAAATTGGATTATTAATTATGAATTAAATTTTTAAATTAATATTTTCTTAAATATGTTTGTCAAATATTCATTTAGCCATTATGATTTTAATATAAAATGGTTCAACATGGATTTTATTTTATATAAATAACAATTCATTTGATCTTGCAATATTTTTTGGAAAAAAAAAACCTCATATGTAGTAATAAAATTTTGTTACTTGTAGTCTTTAAAAAAAGGACTCACAAATAGTAGTTTGTGTCCTCATCTCTTTTACCTCACATCCGAGTCATAAAAAAATGTTACTTTTCTTTGTTAGAAAAAATGATTCATAGATAGTATTTTGTGTCCTCATCGTATTCACCTAACTTGCTACAAAATACTTCATAAGTTGTCAGAAAATTCAAGCTTGTTGGAATTCCCATAAACAATTGTATTTGACTTCAATTACAACAACATATGTAATTAGTGTTCTTTTCAAGAAAAATAATTCAAATTAATAGATTGACTATTATTATTTTACAATTTAATTTATTGAATTGTGACTAAAAATAAAATAATACAACACAAGCTCAGTAGTTTTTGTTCATCCACACTAATTGTAATATTTTTAATACAAAATATAACACATAGTAATAAAGCTTTGTTAGTTTATTCATTAGAAAAGGGGCTCTCAAATAGTAGTTTGTGTCATAACCTTAAACTCACTAGCTACATAATATTTCATGATTTGTAAGAAAAGTCGAGCTTAGGAAAAATCTAATAAATAATTTTTTTAACTTTAATTACAAGAACATATGTAATTAGCATTCTTTAAAAAATATATTAATTATAATTATTTAAAAAAAAAATTTATGGAATTGGACAAACAAATAAAATAATACCACACAAGGTTCACAACTTTTGTTCTTCCATGATGGTTAAAAAAAAATTGCAAGAAAATTCACATGCAATAGTAAAATTTTGTTACTTATATTCATTAGAAAAAGGAGTCACAAATAGTAGTTTGTGTCATCATCCCTTTCACCTCGTTGTCTACATGATATTTTGTAATTTGTAAGAAAAGTCAAACTTGTTAAAAATTGACATCGCTCATTAATGTTCTTTTCTTCCACACTGATTACATAATAGATTTGAAAGAATCCATACTCTATATCAAAATACAAGCTTATTGAAATTTGAATGAATATTTACATCTAAGTCTAATGAGAACAACATATATAATTGATGCTAGTGTTTTAAATAATAAATTAAAATTATATTTTGAAACATTAATATATAATTTTTTTCAAAAACTATTTCAAAATTTTGAAATTAATGTAAAAGGGTTAAGTAGGAATAAATTGTAAATTTCTTGCAATGTACTTGATAGAAAACTTAATAACAAAACCCATGGATTTTGCAATATTTTATAGAAAAATTCAAGTGAAATTTGCTTATTTTTACTCATTAAAAAATGACTCCTAAATATGTTTTAATTTGTAAGAAAATTCAACCTTATTAAAAATAGGATAATTATTTATATTTGACATTAATTACAAGAATTTAAATGTAATTAGTAATCTTTTCAGTGATAAAATTTTAAAGTAATGTATTAAAATATATTTTATTTTAAAATAAAATAATACCAAAAAAGTTATAGCAACTTCTATTTTCTTGGAGAATAGTGTTACACAATATTTTTTAAAGCATCCATATTGTACACCAAAACACAAGTTTAATGAAAGTTGAATAATTATTTATATTTAATTTTGATGAGAACAACATATATAATTGATTTTTTTAAACAATAAATTGAATTTTCATTTTGACATATTAATCAAAAAATCTCAAAAATTATTTAAAAAAATTAACATTAATGTAAAGTGGTTAAAAAGGATAATTAATTAAAAAAAATGACATAAATTAATAAAAATTAATTCATCCTTAAATAAATAATAATTATAATAAACACACATGCTCTTATTCCACACTAATAACACAAATATTTTAAATAGTAAATTCACTATTTCATTTTACATATTAATAAACACATCTGTGAAAAATAAATCTTGAAATTAATATAAAGAGGTTAAACAAGAAAATTAATTAAAAATTTCTTGCAACGTAGCTTATAAGAAATGTAATTCATCTTTAATAAGATGATCTTGCACTTACAATATTTTATGTAGAAAAACGCTCACTTGTGGTAGTAAAATTTTATTGCTTGTACTCATCAGGGAAAGGAAATACAAACAATAGTTTGTGTCCTCAACTCACTAGCAACATAATAAATCATAATTTTTAAGAAAAAATAAGAATTAGAGAAATTGGATAAATACTTATATTTGATTTTATTAAAAAACATGTGTAATTAGGATTATAGTTAGGGTTAGATTTAAGATTATATTTAGATTTATGATTATAGTTACTATGTAAATTAATTTTAGGATTAAAATTAAGATTATGATTGAAATTAGGGTTTTCTTTAAGATAAGAATTAAGGACAGGATCAAAATTATAATTAAATTTATAATTAAAATCAATTCATACACATTAAAATCAATATTAATATACACATTACTTATTACTATACACAGATTATAATATATATTATTAATATACATTATATTTATTACAAATAAATTGAGATTATTATGCATTACTTATACTAAGTAATATTATTCTTATATATATATAGTCCTCTAAACTTATTTAAAGTTGGATATATATAATTCAAATTATTTTATAATATTGGGCTACATGTAGGAAAATGGCAGAAGGTGGCGAGCAAATTTCCTCAGGCAAATGATTTGCATAGCAGACAGTACTTGAACAAACATAGTTGCGAAGAGGGTGAAAAACGGTGCAAGGCCCCAATGATAGACATCTTTGAAGAGACGACGAAATCTTTTGACCTATTATTGAACTCAGCCATCATTTGCAGGTTGATCACGGGGCTGCGACTCAATAGGGCACAAATTTCACAATGGACAAATGTGAATTGGAAAGGGCAACATGATGTTAAATTCTTCCTGAATGGCTTCTTCATTCTCACCTTTCTCATGGAGGATGAACGTGAGGAAGTTCTATAGGGAGGCCTCTGTAAAATCAATGAATACCCCCTTTACATGCAAAAGTGGGCTCCAAGATTCAATCTGAGGGAGTACGAGCCTTACAAGGAACCAATTTGGATTAGGCTATACAATCTCCCTCTGGAATATTGGTCTGAGGAATGCTTGGGAAAGGTTGGGAGATTATTGGCTATCCTATCAAAAAAAACTTTTATGCCAGGCAAAGAATGAAAACATGCACAACGGAAGTGTATGTAAGGAAGGAGACAGACACACAAGGAGACAGAAATATTTTCAACATTCTATTTCCTCAAAAAAATATTACATTCAAAAATTGCTTACATATGAAAATATTTAGAGCAAAAGCTCTGTATAGGTATACTACAGAAACTGTGTGTTTTCCAGTGCACTGATGCTTCTGTGCTGCTGCTCTATGTGGGATAGCTTCCGGTGCACGGGCGCAAGGCTCACTGACTTCTGCTGTGGCAGATACTCTTGAACTTCACTATTCAGATGCTCCTGAAAAAATTCCTCCTTCTGTTATGTTCTGCTGAACATTCCCTTTTTCTGTCTCACCCAAAAAACTCTGTCTTACACTTGCACAGAATAAACATTCAATGCAACTTTTAGCTTTTCAGCCAATACTCAGAAACTGCCACTCAAAATTTGAACTCACCTACCAAAAATAAATTACTGCCAGAAAGTAATTACTAGACAGCAAGAAAGTCAGACATGGTAGGGGCGAAAAAGATCTGCGTGGATTTCATCTGATAGTGCATTTAATGCACCTGTCCGTTGGCTGCTCAAGATTATATTTCCAACACTCCCCCTTAATCTTGAGTCTTTCTGCTCTTCATCATTATTTGGAAACTTCTTGTGCAATACTTTTGGAGCGACTTCCGGAGCAAAGTTTCCGGCACAAAAGTTCCTGCTCTTCAACACTCTGCGAAACTTTCGGCGCATCGCCATAAAATTTTCGGAGCACCGGTGAAAAGTTTATAGCGCAAACCTGTTCTTCAACACTCTGCAAAACTTCCGGCGCATCGCCATAAAAGTTCTGGAGCACCAGTGAAAAGTTTCTGGCGTAAACCTATTTGCCTTTGTTCTGCATTCTGGAACTGTCTGTTGAAGTTCCAGCGCACCTGCGCTTCTCTGTGTTTTCTAGAACTAAAGTTCTTGCGCATTCCTGCACACCCAGCCTATATCTTAGGCACTCAAAAGGTTCTTTTGACGAAGCCTTTGTAAAAATATCTGAGCTGCTACTCTGACCTACAAAATGCCATTTTAATTTCATTATTCTCAACCAATTCTCTGATAAAATGATACCCGATTTCAATATGTTTGCTTCTTCCATGAAACACAAGATTTTTGGTCAAGGCTATTGATGAAACATTGTCACAAAAAATTACTATTCCATCCTCTTGTTCTTCTCTCAAATCTACTAAGATCCTTCTTAGCCACACAGCTTGGCATGCTACTACATTCACTACTATGTATTCTGCTTCGGTTGTGGATAAGGCAACAATCAGTTGTTTCTTGGAAGCCCATGAAACTGCTCCTGAACCCAAGTGAAAAACATACCTGGATGTGCTTTTTCTATCATCCACATTTCCTGCCCAATCACTGTTAGTGTACCCAACCAACTGAAACTCATTAGAGGCGATATACATTATGCCATAGTTTTTTGTGCCATTAACATACCTGAGAATCCTTTTACCTGCTTGCTAGTGTGTGTCCTTAGGTTGCTCCATGAACCTAGAAATCAGGGTTACCGCATACATTAAATCTGGTCTCATAGATGTCAAGTACATGAGGCTTCCAACCATGCTCTTATAGAGGGTTGGGTTAACATTATTGCTGCTATCCTCTTTACTCAACTTCAGACCTGTAGTTGTTGGGGCTGGGGCTGCTTTGCTGTCCAACATCCTAAATCTTTTCAAGATTTATTTGGCATAACTTGATTGTGAAATAAAGATGCCATTATCCAATTGTTGGACCTTTATGCCTAGAACTTATCTTAAGAGTCATAAATCTGTCATTTCAAATTCTCTTTTCATGGCGTCTTTAAAATCAACAATGAGGAAATCATCATCCCTAGTAAATACTAAATCATCTACATACAAGAAAACAATTAAAACCTTACCATTTTCTGCTTTGATGTAAAGAGTGGGCTCACCATCGCTTTTGCTAAAGCCATTGCTCATCAATTATGAGTCAATCCTGCTGTACCATGCCCATGGAGCTTGTTTCAGCCCATAAAAAGCTTTTTTTAGCCTATATACCTTGTGTTCTTTACATGGAACTTCATATCCAAAGGGCTACTCCACATATACCTCTTCTTTTAAAACTCCATTGAGGAAGGCGGACTTCACATCCATTTGATAAAACTTTCACATGTGTTGGACTGCAATTGCAATGACTACCCGCACGGTCTCCATCCTTGCAACAAGGGAAAAAGTCTCATCATAATCTCTCCCAAACTGTTGTTTGTACCCCTTGACAACTAATCTTGTCTTATGCCTTTCTATTCTTCCTTCGGCATTACATTTGGTCTTGTAGACCCATTTGACAACAATAACTGATTTCCCTTTGGGTAAATCAGTGAGCTCCCATGTCTTGTTTCTCTTTATTGCATCTATCTCCTCATCCATGGCCTCACACTATTTTTGTTCTTTCACAGCCTCCTTAAAATAAATAGGATCACTATGAGAAAACATTTCAAAATTTACACTCTCATTAAAAGCTTCATCATACCTTTCACCTTGGTAGATCTTCCTTAGACTCTTAGTCTTTCTTGGCACTAGGGAGGCGAGAGTGGGGTCTGAATTTCTGGAGTTGCTTGGCTACTGGCCTGATGAAGAAGTCTGCTGCTATAGGTTTTCGGAGCAACTTTCCTGTTGAAAGTTTCCAGAGCATCTTCCCTGTTGGAAGTTTCTGGAGCTCCTTCCCTGCTGGAAGTTTCCGTAGCTCCTTCTCTGCTGAGAATTTTCAGAGCTATTGCTGTTGTTTTCTAAACTGTCAGCTTCATGTAGGTTTTTGGCGCATCTGTGCTATGCAGCTTCTCCATCCTTAAGGGGTATGGAGACAGAAATATTAGTATTACTGTCAGTTTTTCCATCCCACGACTCATTTTCTAGGAACTCCCCGTCCCTACTGATGATTATCTTCTTCGTGATCGGATTATATAGCCAATAGGCTTTGGACTCTAAATAGTAGCCCAAGAAAATACACTTTTCACCCTTGTCATCCAATTTCTGCCTATTTTCTTTAAGCACGTGTGAATAGGCTACACACTCAAACACTCTCAAGTGTTCAACTGACCACTTTTGTTTTGTCCATGCCTCTTGAGGGATTTTATCACGGACTGCTTTCGTTGGACTTCTATTTATCAGATAAACAGTTTTTGCTACAACCTCTCCCCAATATTCAATAGGGAGTCCCTTTGTTTTCATCATGCTCCTTGCCATCTCCACAATGGTCCTATTTTTTCTTTCAACCACTCCATTTTACTGTGGAGTATAACTGGCTGTGAGCTCCTACTTGATGCCATTTTTCCTGCAAAAATTTACAAATTGATTGGAGGTATACTCTCCTCCACGATCTAACCTTAGGACCTTAATAAAGTGTCCACTCTCTTTTTTAGCCTGGGCCTTAAATAACAAAAACTTGTCAAATACTTCAGACTTATGCTGCAAAAAATAGACCCATGTCCTAGGGCTGTAATCATCTATAAAGGTCATAAAAAATCTATTTTTGCCAAAAGACAGATTTTGCATAGGGCCTACCAAGTCAGTGTGCACCAACTCCAATGGTGCTCTAGCCCTTGTAGACTTGCCTGAATTAAAAGGCTGCCTATGTTGCTTGCCCAAAATGCAAGCTTCACATCTAACATTAGGCTCTACAATTTTTGGCAAACCATCTATCATATTTTTCTTGGACAAAAGACTCAAACCAGAGTAACCTAAGTGTCCATACCTGAGGTGCCATAGGTTGGAGATATCTTGAATGGGTGCTTTGGTTGATTGCTGCAGGCCTTTTGACTGTGCTGAGATTTGCATCTTGAGAGAAAATATTTGGTTCTGTGTCATTTGAACCACTGCCATAACTCTTTTGCTTCCATCTTTATCATAGATGATGCATTCTCCTTTCTCCATCAGCACTCTATACCTGTTTTGGACCATCTTTCCAATGCTTAAGAGGTTATGTTTCAATCCTGGGGCATAGAAGACATCATATATTTGTCTTTCATCACCATGCTTGGTTTGTAGGCATACTGTGTCTTTGCCCATGACTAGAACCATCTCATTGTTCCCCATTTTTATTTCATATTTTACGCTGCTATCAATGGAGGTAAACAGGTCTTTGTTACCACTCATGTGGTTGTTGCAGCTGCTATCCAAGTACCAAATTTTAGCGATGATCTGTTCTGCAAGGTTACATGCAATGAATAGTTGTGACTATCTTTCATTTCCAGCCACATTTGAATTAGCAACATGTGCATTCTGACTCCCTCGGTCACATTGTTGCCTGCAATCACTTGCATAGTGACCATACCTTTGACAGTTGTAGCACTGCACATTTCTTTTATCCTTTTTTTCTGATAAGAAATACTGTTCTTTTTTCCTCCTTGGGAGTTGGTCACCCCCTTATGACTGCTTACTCGGGCTGAGCTTTTATCACCATCATTTCCACGTCTAGAGTTTCCTCTACCACGTCTGGAGCCTTTTCTACCTCTCCCCCTTCCTCTTGCATTCGACTGAGTGTTAAAAGCTTGCTCTTGGGAGGAGGTTGCGGACCTATTTAGGCGCTGCTCATGGGTTTGCAAAGAACCCATCAGCTCATCAATTGAAAAAGTTGTGAGATCTTTTGCCTCTTCAATAGCAATCACCACCGGATCAAACTTTGTGGGAAGGCTTCTCAATATCTTCTCCATAATCTTCTGTTCTTCCAAAGTTTCACCACTTATCCTCAGCTGGTTAATCAAAGTGGCTACCCTTGTGTGAAAATTTATAATGGACTCATTGTCCTTCATCTGCATGGTCTCAAACTCTCTCTGTTACAGCTGGAGCTTGACTGATCTGACTTTCTTAGATCCTTTGCAGGTGGTTTGAAGTGTTTTCCATGCTTCTTTTGCATAAGTGGCTGCTACTATTCGAGGAAAAATAGCCTTTGTCAAGGCTGCCTTAATCAGACTGAGGGCTTTTGCATCATTCTTCCATGTCTCCTTCAACTAATTCTTTTGAGCATTGCTCAATGTTGTAAATGCAGTTGGGTCAGTCACATCCATAAACCCATTTGCAACAAGTTCCCATAAATCATTTGCAATAAAAATAGTTTTCATTTTCTTTGCCCAAACATCATAATTTCTACTATCAAAAATAGGTGGTTGCTGCCAACTCCTATTGTCTCCTCCAACCATTTTGCTAAATGGGGGAAACTAAAAATACCCAGATAAAATCTAAGGCTTTCACAAATACCCAGAAACAAAGATTTTGTTTTTGCACGCCTAAGACAAAACTAAGGCTTTAAAAACTGACTACCCAATACACCTAGGGCTCTTATACCATGTCAAAAAAAACTTTTATGCCAGGCAAAGAATGAAAACATGCACAACGGAAGTTTATGTAAGGAAGGAGATAGACACACAAGGAGACAGAAATATTTTTAGCATTCTATTTACTCAGAAAAAGATTACATTCAAAAACTGTTTACATATGAAAATATTTAGAGCAAAAGCTCTATACAGGTATACTAAAGAAACTGTGTGTTTTCCAGCACACTGACGCTTCTGCGCTGTTGCTCCATGTGGGATAGCTTCCGGCGCACGGGCGCAAGGCTCACTGACTTCTGCTGTAGAAGATACTCCTTAACTTCACTGTTCAGATGATCCTGAAAAAATTCCTCCTTCTGCTATGTTCTGTTGAACATTCCCTCTTTTCGTCTCACCCAGAAAACTCTTACACTTGCACAGAATAAAAATTCAATGCAACTTTTGGCTTTTTAGCCAATACTCAGAAACTGCCACTCAAAATTTGAACTCACCTACCAAAAATAAATTACTGCCAGAAAGTAATTACTGGACAGCAAGAAAGTCATACACGACAGGGGGGAAAAATATTTGCGTGGATTTCATTTGAAAGTGCATTTAATGCACCTGTCCATTGGCTGCTCAAGATTAATATTTCCAACATATCCTAATTGACATTGATTTTGATTTGTTAGAAAATAATTCATATATATATGCTCGAATGCAGATCGCTGCCATCAAACCAACCCCTCTAGACATAATTCTTAGATCAGAGCACGGAGATTGAGTTCAAATTTTGGAAGTAGAAGAAAAAAGGTTTCCTGCATAAATTGCAATAGAAGGAACCATTCCATGGCTTATTACAGCAAAAATAATCAAAAAACGCATGAGGGTGACACGGAGAAAGGGAAACAAGGCTTACAATTGGAGGACCTTTTGTCTGCTCCCAAGAAGGGCTCTCTCTTTGGAGCGACCAAAGAAAAATTCATCCTCACGGATGGAGATTGCACGTCTTCTGTAAGGGACGTATAGCGGCTTGAAATTGGCATCTGGGCAAGAAAGGCCGTTGGCAGAGAAGGAAGAAAATTTCACCCCCATCGAGTCTATGAAGGACAAAAGTGAGTCCTTTTGGGAAAGGATCCCTGACATCATGGCGACCAATGACTTGCAAGAAGAAGACAAGAACTTTGATTCAGAGGAGGCCAATTTCGATGAACTAGGAATTACAGATCCAAGAAACATTTCCCAATCTTCCTCCTGCATTCTAAACTGCAAGATTGCGTTAGACAAGAGGCGAGGTAGGAAATCGCATAAACAATTGAGGGAGGAGTTGGCTAAAGAGAGGGAATTACTAGTCTCAAGGACTTCTTATTGAGTACTAAGGGAGGAAGCCCCTCCCTTAGGAAGTCATGAAGATCTCTATATGAAATGTTAGGAGCTTAAACGTCCATAACAAGCAGTGCATAATCAAGTGTCAAGTAGAAACTGAAACAACAAATATAGTCATCATGTAGAAAATGAAATTAGGATATGAGGATAACCAACTCTTTGTCACCTTTAATTGCCACTGAGGGTCGTATGTTGTTGAAATGAGCAAATTTTTTGTGAAGGAAATGAAAGAGCACATTTTTTGTGAAGGATAAATCTTGGGAATAGTAGAGGACTTCAGAAAGAGCAAATTTTTTGTGAAGGAAATGAACAACATGCTAATAGCTCTAATTTCAAAGAAGGAATAATGCAAGGAATTCAATGGATTTCACCCCATCTCACTCTGCAACACAGTATACAAGATTTTAGCCAAATCATTAGCTTCCAGACTGAAATTGGTGCTCAGGCATATCATCTCCGAAACACAAGGTGGGTTCACTCCCAGCAGAGAAATCATTGATAGCATCATAGTGACCAATGAAGCACTCCACTCAACCAATGGGGGGGGGCAACACTGCATGATGATCAAGTTTGATGTAAGAAAATATTACAATAGGGTGAAATGGTGTTTCCTAATGAAGGTATTAGAAAAGTTGGGTTTCTCTGAAAGTTGGAGAGAATTGATCTATTTCTACATTTCCTCGCTCTGATTCTCAATGTTGGTAAATGGCTATTCATGTGGTTTTTTTGAGAGCACCAATGGTCTGAGGTAGGCGGAACCCCTCTCCCCCTTCCTCTTCGTGATGATTGAAGATTTGAGTTGCATGATTCTCTCTCACCAATCAAAATGTCATTGGAATGGCTCACAAATTATGAGGAACGGATCCGTTAACACATCTACAGTTTGCAAATGACATAGTTCTTTATGGAGATGTGATGTTGGCTGAAGCCATTGCAATTAAGGAAACACTGGATCAATATGTGGACATGTTTGGAAAAAAAATCAACAAACAGAAGTCTAAGATCTACTTCTATATGAAGAAGATGGTTCATAGAAGAATTACAACCATGTTAGAAATGTGCATCGATGCCACCCCTTGTAAATACTTGGGGGTCCCAATCTTCAATGGTATCACCAAATCATGCCTATGGAATGAAGTGGTGGAAAATTGTAGGGGCCATGTCTCCTCATGGAAAGGCAAATGGCTAACTTTTGCTAATGTATAATAATGATAAAATTCATTCTAACAGCCATCCCAATCTACATGATGGGTTGCAATCAACTTACAAGAAAAATCACAAATGAACTCAATAGCATTATAAAAAAAATTGTTATTGGAAGGCTCGAATGAGCCAAAGAGAATATTTCTCGTCAACTAGGACATGGTACAAAACAACAAGGCTTGTGAAGGAACAAGAATAAGAAATATCAAATTTCATAATTATGCTTTGGGTGTGAAGCTTTTGTGGAAACTGTACTTAGTGGGCCATACATACTTTGGTGCAAAATTATGCAAGGTAAACATTTGGACTCTATGGACCCATGCATGATCCTCACTGTTGCCAACCCACCGAATGGTTCACACATGTGAAAGTTCATGCTAGAATGCAAGAAAATCATCCAAGATCATCTAACATGGTAGATCAATTATGGTCGTTCTATTGATTTTTGGCTTGACTCTTAGAATAGTAACAAACCACTAGTAGATGATAATATATTATATATGTGGATTCTCACAATAAGAGATGTCATTAGAGACAAGGTGGAAATTACTTCAAATCAAATGGTAATGAATAACATAATTGGGTCTACTTTGATTCAGTTCCAATCAAGGATGAGGCAAAAACAAAGCTTAAAGAGGTGGTCTACACAATATCCATATACCCAAATAGTATAGGTGATCAAATTATTTGGTGTGCTTTGAATTCTAGGAAATACACCATAAAGATGGGTTATTTGTTGTAACTGGTAGGTGAGATTATGCTGGCGTAGGGAAATTCTTCCAAAAGTGGGTGCCTTTTCCTAGATGATACTACATAAGAGATGTTTGACAAGTGACCATCTAATGGTGATTTGGATGCATGTTCCCTTGATATGCATATTGTGCAAATCGAATTCAAAGGATATTGACTGCTTGTTATTAAATTGTACCTATGACTCCTCCTATTGGGATTGGCTTCAAAAAATATTAGGGTGGTCTACCCCAAGACTAAATGAGTTGAGAGCATGGTTTGAATCCTGGCTGCCCCTGAAACATCCTTCCTTATGGAGTAGTATTTTGTCAAATAATCCTTCCATTGTAATTTGTAATTTATGGAAGGAGTGGAATCGAAGAATTTTTAGAGAATCTACATCTCCAAGGGAGAAATTTTCAACATATATAGAAAGAGGCATATGTCAGAAATTTTCAACATACATAGAAAGAGGCATATGTCAATGTATGTTGGTGGTTATGAGGAGGAAGAAGAATTTCTCTTTTTGTTGTTAGGATGATTCCCTCATGAATTGGTTGCCCCTTCTAAAAATTCTAATTAGTTATGTGGATCTAAAGGACCAGAATTCGAAAAGGATAATGACCAAATGGTTGGCCCAGCCAATCAGCAATCTAAAGCTAAATTTTTGCAAGGCATCAAAAGGTAACCCCAAAGCCTCGAGCATAGGTTTTCTAATCAGAAACAAGGATGGAAAATTCATATGGGAATTATCTAAGAAAATTGTATGGGGGACAAATAATATATGGTAGAGTTTGAAGCTCTCATGGTTGGCCTCTACTATTGCTGGTGAAACATAAAAATGTAGTACGTGCCCTAAGTTTAATACTCATGACCTAAGATATATTTCATCATTTTTAGGATTTCATTAGGATGCAAATGAACAAGGTACATAGATTCACTTTCAACCTCAAAGGTGATTCAATCCAACTTGTATTTGCATCTTTTTGAGTCTTCTAGGAATGATTTGGGAATGATTTGAAATTATTAATAGGTAATTATTCTAAATGACCTAATATGATAAATTCAATTTCTCAAAGATAAATAGATGGAAAAAATATTTTACAAGTGGATTTGGAAACTACAAATTGATGTGTACCTATCCCCAAAAGAGGGATTTGAGTGTTGTAGTACGATTGGGTCACCCCTCAGTGTCTGAGTCTTTCTTAGGGTGTCTTTCTCAATTATGGGGGTCCTCTAGTGCTCAATCTAAGCTTCTACTTTCCACTTGTCCCTCTATCAAAATGTCATCAGTAAATTCTTTAATTGAGTTTTTGTGTCTTGAAAACTTTGTGGCAATAAATACAACAATGGAAAATGGATCTTCAAACTCTCTTCAATCCTCTTCATAACTGTAACCTACACATTCACAAAGAGAGAAGATGTTGTGCCATATAGGGGATTGCCTTAGTCAAAACCCATGTAAGTGTTTTCACTTCCACAATGGCAATGTCAATGATAAACTGATAATGGAAAGGAAGGAAATGATGAATGAATACAATGCTACAACTCACCAGCCTTCAATGACTCCCTTTTAAAGGACTAAAGCCATACACATCACTTCAAGGATTTGGATTTTAATTGATTTATTTTCTTGAATTGTTGAATACTTTGGAGATCTATAACAATGTTAGCCTTCACAAAACATGGACATGAACACACATAGAATTTGACATGATGTTGGATATTGAATTGTTGTAATAAACTCTAATAATGTTGCTCTTGACTTTCTCAATAATGCTTTTGACAATAGTATTTTCTCAATTGTTTCTTAGATTTTAAATGATACAAAGACTAGGTATTTGCAGGTGTTATCTAATTTCCCAAAAATTAAATTCCAAAAGCTGACACTTCGTATTTGAATTTTGGATATTAAAATACCACCAACAACATATTTGAATTTGGCTCTTGGTTAAAAAGGGGGACCCAGTCACCCATGGGCGGTTGGGTTCTGGCCCAAAATTCCAAGGAACTCAAAGTTGGGGATAATTTAATAATTCTATGCATTTGTTTAATAATTTTCCTCCTTCGGAAAACAATAAAAATTCTGCTTTAGAATGCATAATTTAGAAAATTAGAAGCTTAGTTAAGTCCAATAAATTAGGGTGTTAAGGTTAGAAGGTAGATTTCTATCCATTAAATGTAGATTTGATCGATAAAATAGAGAAATAAAACACATAAAAATTATGGACAGCAAAAGAAGAACACAGATTTGATGTGGTTCACCCAAAATCGGGCTACATTCACCAACACAAGGTCCAATATATATTAGACTTCCAATAAATAACCTTTACAAAGCATGCAACAACCATTGCAACCTACAACAACCACTATAGCCTGCAACAACATTTATCTCCACATTTTTCCCTTACTGTTTTTACACAACTTTTTCTACATGTACCTGCAATGCTTCCTACATTCTTCTAGCCACAAAACTATAAATTTCTACTAATGTTTTTCATGACTCACTGCCTTCAAAATTCATCACCGAGTGTTTGTATATGCTCCCACACATGTACCATTAATTACAAATGAACTATGATTAATTACAAATGAACTGTGGCCATTGGTTGTGCCTCATGCACCCAATAAAATGTTTTCTTTTGGGTGGCTACATTTAGTATTTTCAGTTGTCTTTTAATTTTATATTATATAATTGTAACTAATCACCTCCAGCATTTACCATTGGTTGTGCCTCATGCACCCAATAAAATGTTTTCTTTTGGGTGGCTACATTTAGTATTTTCAATTGTCTTTTAATTTTATATTATATAATTGTAACTAATCACTTCTAGCATTTACTATTTGTTTGTAACCACTCTCTTAAATACAATTGCAACATAAATATTTAATAAGTGAAACAAATTAAATTAAATATTGGTGAAAAACTTCCCATCCTAGTTTGATTGGTCCCCATAACACAACAATCTCCCACTTGGAGATTAGTCAGACTCCACACCATACTGTCTCCCACTTGGAGACTGATCATAACACCACTGCCCTTGCAACTCCCACTGAAAATAAGCACCTTGGACCCTGTTGTTTTGATTTACTTAAATTTAACCTTGAAGACTGACTGAAGTCAAAGAGGAGCTCAACTTCTCCCTTCTCACCACCTTCATAAACCATACATATCATGTTTCTATTAGAGCTAAGAAAAACCTCATACATGTTAGTAAAATTACACCAAAACCTCTTATACCCATATTTAAAAGGTATCTAGCCATCTATACCTTCTAAAATACCTATAATTGTATTGATACCACCACCTATTATTCAAGTAACTACACGAGGTAATTATACTCCCAACAAAATCAATTGAACTCCAAGAAGTTAAAAAAAAAACACCTTCTCCAAACATTTGGAAATGAATTGGTAAACCTTAATAGGTAGAAAACACAAAATGATAATCCTTACCAAATGCCATAAGTGCTATAAGCAATGGAAACATCTTTTTGGCCATTATTTTTGGGCCATCTAAAAGCAATGACAACATCCTTTTGGGCTATAAGTGCTCCAATAAAAAATGTTCACGAAATTTGAACTTCAAATCCCATTTTCCAACTATATCACACAATGACCAAATTGAGTGAAACAAAAGGTAGATCTAACTTTCTTGGACACTCTAATCTCAATAGTGAGGTTAGATTTGTATCAAGGGTAAAATCAAATTGGGTCCATGAAGAGGGGAAGTTTCAGCAAAAAAAAATCTCTCAAGAGACGCATACACATTATTAAAAAAACACGTATGCATTATGCTTCAGGTATTCAAGCCTAAAAAAAATGCATATGTGTTATGCTTTGGGTACACACTACAAAGCACATACGCATTACAACACATGCGCGTTATATAATGTCTACGCATTTTATAACATGTATGAATTGTTTATTTGAAAAAAAAAAACCTTTTAGAAACACATATGCATTATAAAACACGTATGCATTATAATGTGTATGTGTTTTAAAATGCGTATGTGTTATAACACATACACATTTTATAATGCATGTGTTTCTAAAAGGTATTTAATTTTTTAAATAAACAAGCAAATAAAAAACGTGTATGCATTTCACAACACATATGCATTTTTAAAATTTTGAATTCTCAAACCACATGTTGTCTCGGTTTTAGGCTCAGAAAAGGCTTGGAAACCCAACCCTTAGCCTTTGACCTGCAACTAAAAAACTAAGGCAAGTTCAAGAGAAATGTCCAACTTTGGCAATATAGCTTGTGGACTTTTTTTCTGAATTAATCTATGAAATTAAAACCCATTATAGAGCACCATGTCTAGTTTCCAAATATATAATTTTTGTTTAAATATTGAATTATGTTAAATTTATTTTTTAATTAATTTCTAAGCAAATTGGTCCATAAACTTGAAATATTAGGTTTTTTTTGTTTTTTAATAACTTTTTTTGGTTTATTTTTTTTGTAAAAAAAATTATGACATCAATCTTCAAACAATTCTCTACACAATGAAAAAAAATAAAAAAAAATTTAGTTTAGGTCCAAATATGCTATTCGTACACCTTGATTTTTTAAAACAACAATTAGGGCCAATAAAAATTCAATATAAAATATATATTAAAAAAAAATTATCATCAATCTTCATGTTACTACATGTCTTTCCCCAAAAGGAATTAGAAAAATACTTTATTTAGGTCAAAAAATGGTGTTCGTACACATGGTACGGTAAAAAAAAAAAGTGACTTTTAAAAGTGTTTTTTATACATGTCTATCAAAATTTAATTTCTATCATCTAGGTATTTGAATAAATTACATATTTGGAAACTAGATTCAAAATACTAAATTTCATATTACTGATTTTTTTTAAGATTCATTGTGTAAGTGCTTTAAATTTTTAGTCCAAGTGTGACAAATTCTGAAAAACAATAAAAACACTTCCACCTTTTGAGCTTTTTGTGGGCCCAACTTCTTGCATCAACCCTCAACATACTACAAAAATAAAATCCCAAATCTGGTATTTCTTTCATTTTTTTCTAATTAGCCATTTCATCATATGATGCAAGAGAATAGAATACTCAACTTTTCAAGATCCACCAAGATTTGAAACTTTGCAATAACTCAATAAAAAATCACCCTTAGATCTAAGAAGGTGGTTTACAAATATGAATTTTTGATACCATGTTAGTGTCACACAAGGACTCAAGAATCCATGATCACCTAGAAAACCAAAAACAACTTTTTACAAGAGATCAAAGTGAGAGTATAAGTTTGAAATAAGGGATTCAAGATAATATGGCCAATATGCAATAATCAAGATTGCAATGTTATTGGATTGGAATAGAATATAAATGAGAACCTCTTGGTTATATATCCAAGGTGAGACATAGGATTGGACAAGACCATGAAAAGTGACTTAATCTTATGTCATGAGATAACCAAAATGAAAAAAGATTCAAAAAGATAAGATATGATAAGATCTTATATAGACAACTAAGATTTCTAGAAGTTCACCTAGGACCTAAGTAAACTTAACATGCAAATAAGTTAGGCCCTTCTAGAAATTAGATAGTTACAAGAATTTATTCACACCAATAATTCCACATGCCTAAATTTTAATCCCCATGATGATAATGGTATATGTTAGCCTCATAAGTGATACTTCACAATCTATGAACATGTATGCTCTCCCAAGTGTATACAGCTTGTGCATGTTGATTTATGTTCTAAAGTATGTTCCTTCAAGTATCCCCCAACCCACTTATTAACAATTTTTTTAGGGGCAAGTTTTTGTACATAATAACCTATGCTAGGAATGACCTCTACACCTATTGAATGAAATATATCCTACCTGTTGGAATTGGAATTTTCATAAAAAAATCTAAGTATTTTATCATTTTAAATCTAAAATTCCCATTCTTATTTTCATAATAAATCACATTATCGCCTTTCAAGGTCATTTTTACCCTTTACTGCATTACTACTATTGCATTAGCCACCCCCCATAACACCCATACCATACCTCCCTACTGCAGATCATCCCCAAGCAGCTTGCGGTATGACAGTGAGAGCAGCCACTACTATATACCACTATACCGCTATACCTCAGGGGGTCAAGAAATAACCCATGGTAGAGAGGTACATTCAACATAGGTACTAAGGAAACACCACAGTACCATACGAGAGAAAAAGGTAGCCTGTGGTAGAGTGGTACATTGCAGAAGGATACTAAAGACACCACGATACCATAGGGGAGTAAAAAGTGACTCGAGGTAGTATGGTACCCAAGTTGTTGGGTCATTTAAAACACACCAATCACATCAGCTAACATCAAAATATAAAATTGAGCTCAATGTACAAAGATTTGAATTGTGCAAATTTATGAGTTAGGAGTAAATGCATCTTGGTGTTAAAATACACGAAATAAGTTGAGATTTTGCATTCATTACAACTAAAACCAAGTTGCAAATGAGCTCAAATTGCAAGAGTAAAGGGAATTCTTCAAAGCGATTTTTATTCCCGAGTAAGTTTTTCTCATCATCTTCTATGAATTTCATAAAATGGCACCAAAGAAGAGTGAAGTAGGAATTAAAAAGGATGAGGCCAAAACCAGTAAACCATCATTGCAATCCGTGTTGCTTTCCTTTTTGCCAAGTTTAGTAGACAAGGGACCTAAAAAAAATTTCAGAGACTTAGCTTAAGGTTGTAGGGACCCCATTATACCTCAATCAGGTTGGAACCTCTATTGGTACTTTTATCAGAAAAGGAATGACAAGGTTCCAACATCAAACCCATGGACCCTAGATTTGGCTAAGTTAATTGCCCCTAATGTTTTCATTGATATTGAGCTAATCAAAGCCCTTTCCCACAACTACCATGCCACAACCAAAACTGTTAGGCTTCCAAATGGTGGGTGCTTAGTTGATGTTACGAGAGATGCTATTATAAAGTGTTTTAACCCAAATAAACAAGTTGTAACAGAGGTGAATTTAGTGAAACTAGAGCAGGGGTATAAGAGATTGAGAAGAACATATTGAAGTGATGAGCTCCCCCTACACATGAAGAGGGGTGATGATAACAGAAAACTCTCCATCCCTTCCTCTAGAATGGAACCTTTCCAAGCCTCAGAATTTCAGGTTTATTTCAAGAATACCTATCATGCATTGTGTCAAGTCTTGGGGATAGATGTAGAGGAGCATGTACCAATAGGGTTGATGAGAATGTCCATGATAATTCAACATTCTAAGTCAAATTTAGAGTTTTATTTTAGATCCATAATTGAGGAACAAATACATGAGGGTTTGTTGCAAGTTAGGGAAGCCAAGGCCCCTATTACTTTTAGGAAATATTCTTTATTATGTCACTTAGTCTTGTATCAAAATGAAGTAAAATAGACTAAAATAATGAAATTGTGCACAAAAGATAGTGAAGTAAGACTCCCTATCAAAATTGGTGTTACATCTGGGATAGCAGATGTACAAAGTGTGATTTTGTAGTATTTCGAGATGATTTTGTTGTTAGATTGATAGCTTCTCTTGGTTACCCAACACCAAGATTGCATGAGTCATTGATGAAAGTAATGAGGCTTGTACAGTATGAGCCAAACCAGTGCTATCCCCATAACTATGTTTATTGGTTTTTTATGCCTCAACACACAATTGTCAGAGTATATGGATGTGACCAAGCACCACACACTTTTCCTAAGTTTGTACCTGGAAGGGTATGTTTTTTGGGATTTATGTGGTAGATGCTTTGGATGGAGCATGATTTGATGATAAATCAAAGGAAAGATACATTTTTACCCTATTTAACTATATTTGAAGAGTTGGCCATTGGCTTTGATATGTTAGAAGAATTGCAGAGGTTCATGAGGGTTAACTATCCCCTCAAATATGGAAAAGAAAGAGTGTGTGACCTAGAGGGTTATATCAACATGATTAGAAGAACCTTGCTGACAAAGAGGGCCATCTCGTGACATGAATTTGACCTTGAGGAGGATGTTATCAGAAATCGGGTGTATCTCGCTCATGTAATATAGACCAGGAAAAGGTGGATAAAAATGATGCAGTGGGAGAATTGAAAGAAGGAGAAGGATAAAAGATTCAAATGGTTTTTTGCAAATGAACCCAACCTTCTAAAAAGGATGCAAATGATCCTTAATAAATTTGATGAATTATACAAAATGGCCCAAGATGAGGAGTTGATTCCACTTCGCACACATCACCAACCACCACACGAAGCTTCCACATCATAGGCACCACCCCCATTACCTACACATCCATCCCCTCCATCTCCTACTCATGAACCATAAGCTAAGAGACAAAAGAATGAGCCATTGGTTGATTATGGATCAAGTGATGATGAAGAATAAGAAGCAGTCCTAGCTCTGACTAAGATAAAGGAGCCTCATTTGAACAATAGAGAAGTCAAATTCCCCATGATCCTAAGGCCAAGCTTTCAGAGGAAGGAGTTGATGAAATTCAAGAAGATGAGAGGGTAGTAGCCTCTCTAAGGCTCATGGAGGATGATAATTTTATCTGTACTAATGAGTTTAAGGAATTTTGGATTAAAATGAAAATGAAGCAATTTGATGAAAGGTTGAAAATCAATCTTATTGGGGTTGATGAATAGAATCAAGTTGAGATCCAAGCTCATACATTTACAGAGTTAAATGTTGATAGCATTAATTTCACCCCCAAGAGGCGAGAGAGATGGTATTAAAAAGTGATATGCTAATTATACCAGGGATGGAGCTATCCAAAATGTTTCTTCTAGATCAAATTAGAGTACAGGATGACCCCATGTTGGTAGCAGAGTTTGATTCAGAGGAAGGTATCTCAAGATCAAGGTATAACCCTACTACCCAAACACTTGCTCTATGAACGAAACAAAAAAGTACAAGGAAGCCTCGACTTTTGGATGTAGTGCAGGAAATGAGGGGGACAACTATGGTTAGAAAAATGAGGGATACAACTCATACAAAAGCTACCATTATGACCATGCATTATGCAATGTTCACCAAGGATGTAGTTGAAAATATGGAGAAAAAGATTAATGAGTATGATAAGAGATTGAAATTATCGAATGATGAGGTGAAAAACTTATTTATTGAAAATGTAAAGCTAAAACAACAGTTGTAGTAGGCCACCATAATGAGAGGAGATGAATTAATTGTCTATCACCCACCTATCTAGGCAAAGGATACACAAATACAACAAATGAGAGAAGACATTGAGAAGTTGAAGAAACATAACATGGAAGATGTTGAGCATCATACCATAGAGACTCTAAAAAGGATATTAGAGTATAGAGTTAGGATACTAAAGGAGAAGATAAATGGAGTACATGAAAACTTCAGAAATCTAATTAAAGCTTTGGAATAGACAAATACTAAATCCACCATCCTTGAAGATCTTCAAAAGAGATGGAAACCTACCTTCCACATACTGACCACTTTATGCATGGCCACACATAGGGATCCAGAGGCCCATCGAGGCTCAAACCCACACATGAAATGGTGAAAGGTGTGATTGATGAGTATAAGTATTTGATGGATATAAGGAAGAAATTGGAAAGTATGAGTGCGTTTGATTCTATCAAATACCTCTTCATCCCATCAATCCTCAAAGATGACAATCAGTTAAAAGGTGTAGATGAATAGAGAGAAGAATTTGATCAGATGATTCCTAAGTTCCTAACACAGATACAGGATGATGGGGAGATCAATCTCAACAAGTTCCATACTTTTCTCAATGGGATCATCATGCTGGACAATGGATATTCAAAGTTTGTGGTGGATGTCAAAAATATCCTAGATAACAGATGGAAGAGTCATCTTACAAACTTCGCAGTTGCACAAGAATTCAAATGGCCAAGCAACTTGACAATTAATAAGTGGTAGGAAAAATATTTGGGCTCTGATGAAGATTGATTCTATACATCATGAAGAGAAAGTATCATATAGTAAAAGCTTTGAACAAGTCTTAGATGACCCCGGGCTTTTACTCAAAGATTAACAGATTGATACACATGTAATGATTAGTTTTTTTTAGTTATGTTTAATTTCAAAATTACATTTTTTTATCAAAAGACATGTCATTTGGTCTAAAGCTTATTGCCTTTCATATATATGAGAAAGACCAGGACTAAAAGAAATCATCAAATATAGGAGAAAGAAATAGGTGAATAGGGATAGATAGATAACAAAAAGGCTGTCATAATTCTTACATTTCAAAAGACCATGTTGCAAGCACAATTTTGAAGAAGTTAATGAAAGATCTTTGATTTTTTGGCGTCATATTGGTATCAATTGCTTGTTGAATTAATTGAAAAATATTATCAGGTTGTCTCCAAGGTTGACATTTCCTTGTTATTTAAATTGGTGTATCAAGGATATTTTCAATTTATCAAGGCACATTTGTTTCTCTTGTGTGGTTCAGTTAACTGGCTCCTTCAAGGAAGGATTAAATTCTTTTAATTAATCATAGTAATCTGGAAAAGGTCATTTGGATCGATAATAACTTGGTAATTACATTCTTGCATGTTTATACAAGTTATAAACCAATAGTAGTGTGCCAAATAGTTAGAGTTATTGCCAAATACAAGCCACTCATCTTAGAATTTCATTTGACTCCATATACCCAACCAAGGCACGGGTCTCATACATTTCATCATTTAGTTTTGTGAAATTTGTTTTTTTCAAAATCTTACATCTATTAACTGAACATATGAATAAACTTCACATTGATATTGCTTATACAATTTATACCAAATTAGGCCTGCATCTATCCATTTCCAATTTCCATTGTGGATATATTGCACCAGTAGGAAACATATAGTTCAAGTTTGCTTCATTCACATAGGTACACCCACCTAGGTCTGGCAGAGCCTAAAGAGAAGAAGGTTCAAGTACACCATTTGGCCTTTTTCGTTAGCCTAAAACATACCAAGAGCCTGACAACCTCTTGTGGTTTTTCAACCAACATTTTTGAGAACTAACACTACCAACATCTGCTATCAAATTTACTACCTCTATTAATGATAATTATTTTATTCAATTCATGTTACAACCTAATCATCTCTTTGAAAATTAATTCCATCACATGATGCATGTTGAGTGCATGATAAATTGTAAAAATGTACATGCTTATTTATTATCTTATCCATGAAAACATAAACTTAACTTTTAATATGTACTCTAGAAATAATTTGTAAGGAATCCATGAATACATATTCTAAATCTTGACGAGGAATATATAGAGGTTGCAACATACTTACTAATAATTCATGTTCTCGTTCTTTCTGCTAGTAGATGTTGCCATTATTGATTTGTGTGACAATAACCTATTTAAAGAGCTTCCATGTGTATTTATCTTCCTCTTTCCTATAGTTTTTGCATGATATGGAGTGTCATACTATAGGCATTCTATGTAATTTTAAGATATTTTTCTTCATCTTGGACCTACATACTTGAAGGATTTTATTGTTATAAAATATAAAAAAATTATAACACATTCATTTCATCATGTTAAATTAATTCTAAGTATTTTGAGGCTAATGTATCCTATTCTCATATTAGGAATTGGTAATTCCCTATCATTAGTCCTTGTGATGTAGTTAACATTTTCTATGATACTCTAATATTGACATATACTAAGAAAATTGAACTAGAAGATATTCTTTCTATCACCTCAAATATGGAGTTATCAAAAATATAAAGGAAACTATAAATAGATTAGAAAATACTATTTTTTCCTACTAAAACTCTTCTTCATGCTAGCCCAAATCTAGATAATCGACCAAACAATGCTATATTTTTTTCCCTTTAATATATTAACTAACTATATAAGATACTACAAAAGTTCTCCAAAATTTCACCTTTTGATATTACTAAAATTTATTCTAAACTAAATTTCTCTTAGTTTCTATTAAGCTCTTTGACCATCTGCTCAATTTTCTTATCACTTTCTTCATTTTCTTTTTCCCTAGCACTTTATGCTATCTTAATTTATTCTTCTTTCTCAAGGAGTTCTCTTCACATATTTTTTGAGGTTTCCTTGGTTTCTTCAAACACAAATGTGAGTTCATCAACCCTTCTCTCCTTTTCCTTTGATATATTTAGGGCCATCCCTATAATTTTAATGACCATATCCTAATTTTTAGTTGATTATAGATATTTTGATTACATTTGTTCCAAGGTATTATTCACTATTAATAGGTCCACAAGAGTGACTTTATGTTTTCCATCAATAAAATTTACTTCATTTACCATTTATGCCTTTTGTACAACTTAGAATTATCTCTTCAATGAGCCTTTCATGCTATCCAACCTAGTTTGAGCTTGCACCTCTCTTTCTATTGTTACTAGAATCTACTATTTCCATTAATGTAGCATTATAGGCTTTTCTTCAACATTGGAAAGATGAAAATACTTATTTCACTCTTGGTTTATTTGGTGTAATTTTGATGTTATTGATTTATCATATGCTCCACTTGATTTATCCACCCAAGGAAACCTTTGAATTATCAAATTTTAACTCCTTTCAATGGAAAATTGCACTACTAATCCCCTAGCATCAAAGGTTTAGCTATTAGTTAATTTCATTGCCTATTGGAGTCTTCAATTTGATAATAACAATTAAATGGGCTAGTGTTAATATTATCCATCATTATACTTCTTATTTCTCACACCACTTTTCTTTCAAATGTAAAATTTAGCCCCTAGGTTTATGAATCTATAGAAAATTACTACTAAGGTACAGCCATGCTACAACCATAATTATTTCAATTCGTATAGCATCAAATACATTACATAACTTATGTTCATCTATGGTGACATTGAGTGGCCCATTTATTTAGGTGCATGGTATGAAAAATCTATTAGGAACAATTATATTGATTTTATCATAAACTTCAAAACATCTTCTTGCATTATATATATCTTTCAACTACAATTTGGTCATAGATTTTTTGGCTTACATGTATGCATTCTCTTTAATTAAATTAGATCTCCACAAAGGATAAGAAAAAATAGCTTGATCCAACTCAATGAGATCATATGTTGCATTCATCTTTTATTTTCAATTGCATACTCACTAATAAGGGTCATTGCAGTCCTCATCATTTAATTATAAATGTCAATCTAGGGCAGTGTCCATAGCGATATGCAAGAGGGAGAATAAATCATTTGCATGACATTATTTTTATACCAAAAAAATTGAAAACAATGCATAAAATAAATTGTTGGAATCAAATCTAATCTAAGAGCTTGTAAATGAAATACTGAAATCAAATCTATCCTAAGAAACTTGTAACGGGAAATACTGGAAATGTAAAGAACTGAAAATGAAATGACTGCCAAGAAATGAAAATACAAACAACTACTGCTGCTAAAATACTAAAAGTTCTATATTATTTCATGAAAATCTTCTCCAAAACAAAGGTCTAAAAGATGAGTCTTATAGTTGTGCAACAACTTGCTAGAAGATAGGAACATGTGTTGGGGGGGGAAAGATAAGTCTTTTCTTCATCTTGCTGAGTCAATCTCCTTTGGTTGTCCAAAATAAATATGTCTATTTTGCAGCCCCTAAACAAAATCCAAAAAGGTGTTAGAGAGATGAAAAATTTCTTCCTTGACCTCTTCTATCATCAAAAATCTTAATTATATGCTCTCAACTGTCTATAAACTGGGTCGAACAATTCCCTAGATATTTGCAACTGCCCATATATTCTCTCAACTTTTGTCCAAGTCACTGGAATTTCCTTTAATGCTTGCAACTGTTGCTTTCAAAAGCTCCAACTGTTGTCCCTTAATTTCTCATAGAAGCCCAAATTGCTCAACCTCTTCATAAATGCTATCATACTTATCCTTCACTTATATCCTACTTAGTTCTAGAGATTCTAGAGCATGGAAGCAAATAAATGAAGAAATTGAATGGCGCATGGACTAATAAATTTTTCTCTCAAACCACAAACTTGGTTTTTTTGAAATTTAATGGGTTTTTTCACCTTCTTGTTTCCTAATTTCTATCCAAAAATCTCAAAAACCTAGATAATTTTCAAGATATGATGAAATCTCAACTACTAAAAATCCCTCACTTTCTTCATCATTCAAGCAACACGCCACTTCTCTTTGACTAAAGAAAAAAATAATTTAGCTAATAGATGAGAAAAAAAAAAATTCCCATCTCTCCCACACCTAAAATATTGCAAGCCCTCTTGCAACTCATAGTGAGCTTCAAGAGCCAATTTTTTCACTTTTATTACAATTGCTCTGGAGATTTTCTAAGAGGTGCACTGGAGATGCTTCTAAAGATATTCCAAGTTACTCCAGAGCTATATAGAGCTTGTTGTCTTTTCATCATGGTTGATTTTGAGAGATCCAAAATGTCTTCAAATGCCAAAATAAATCTACAAAATTTCTTACTAGTAGCAACTTTTATAGAGAAATGCATGTTTTTGAACTTTAGAGAAGAAGACATAGCATGTGTAAAGCACTTATTTACATAAAAGAAACCTACTCTATCCTACTCCACTTATTGATGTAGAGATAGGTTACACAAAACCATTAACTAGTTGTGGAAAATAACATTTTTTTCTCAAAAGATAGATCCATGCATTCAACTTTTTGAAAGAAGAGGAAAACCATGAGAAGAAGATGGCTAAATATTTGAACTCTGATGCTCCTTCTTCCTTTGAAATGGTATCATTCTCCATAATTTTTTATTCTAGCAGATGCATGGGTTGATTGGAAATATCTTACAATCCTTCTTCACATTTTGTTGCATGCATGGCTGGATGCAACTCCTTATCCTTCAAATATCTGATCAGGTAGCCCTCCTTAGACTTTTAAGGTTTCCAAAGAATAATATTTTTCTTGTTGGGGCTTGAAGGCATGGTCCTCTAATTGAAGAGATTGCACAAGAGTTGTCACCTTTGCATGAAAGAACCTCTTCCTTTAGATATGCTATTTTGGGGGGAAGGTTTTTAAAATAATAAACCTAAAAAAAAATTGTCAAACTAATCTTCTCTTTTGATTTGCTATCACCAGATCAAAAATTCCCTAATAACACCTATCCCCAGCAACAATTCCAAAGTGGTAAGGGTCATTGCAGTCCTCATGATTTAATTATAAATTTCAATCCAGGGCGGTGTCCATGGTGATATGCAAGAGGGAGAAGAAATCATTTGCATGACATTATTTTTCTAAAAATAGAATTGAAAAGAAATGCATGAAAGAAATTGTTGGAATCAAATATAATCTAAGAGCTCTTGTAAATGAAATATTGGAATCAAATCTATCATAAGAAACTTGTAACAGGAAATACTAGAAATGTCAAAAATTGGAAATGAAATGACTGCCAAGAAATGAAACTACAAACAACTATTGTTGTTAAAATACTGAACTATATTATTTCATGAAACTCTTCCCCAAAAAAAAGGTCTAAAAGATGAGCCTTATAGTTGTGCAACAACTTGCTAGAAGATAGGAACATGTGTTGGGGAGAAAAAAATAAGTATTTTCTTCATCTTGCTGAGTCAATCTCCTTTGGTCGTCCAAAACAAATATGCCTATTTTGGAGTCCCTAAACAAGCTCCAAAAAGGTGTTAGAGAGCTGAAAAAGTCCTTCCTTGACCTCTTCTATCATCAAAACTCTTAAATTTTCTCCTATATGCTCTCAACTATCCATAAAATGGGTTGAACAGCTGCTTGGATATTTGCAACTACCCCTACATTCTCTCAACTTATGTCCAAGTCACTCCAATTTCCTTTAATGCTTGCAACTATTGCTTTCAAAAGCTCCAACTATTGTCCCTTAAATGCTCATAGAAACCCAAACTGCTCAACCTCTTCATAAATGCTATCATACTTATCCTTCACTTAGATCCTACTTAGTTTTAAAGATTCTGAAGCATGGAAGCAAACGAATGAAGAAATTTCAATGCATGGACTGGTGAATTTTTCTCTCAAACCACAAACTGGGCTTTCATAAAATTTAATGGGTTTTTTTACCTTCTTGATTCCTAATTTTTGTCGAAAAATATTAAGAACTCATATCATAATTTTTAAGATATGATGAAATATCAACTACTAAAAAATCCCTCACCTTCCCCATCATTCAAGCAACACACCACTTCTCGTTGACTGAAGAAAACACTAATTTAGCTAATAGATGAGACATTTTTTTGTCTCATCACTCACCATAGATCCTATGCAATAAATGTATATTCTTGATTTTTATTTATAACAAGCAGTATGATAGCATCATGTTGAAGTAGTCTATTAAGATGTGCTGAAAGAAAATATAGCTACCAAGATTACACTCCTTGGTGTATAGTCAATTCTATAAATTGAGTAAAAGGATCTATATGTGTTTTATTATAGGTATTATTCTTAATTATTTTCCCATGATTAGAGAATTTCCCTCGATGATAAAATTCCAAGAAAGACATAATGTCAACTGTATATGTGCTCTTCCTATCTCCTTCAAATTCTACATTGTGCATTTTAAAATTACGGTGCCAAAATCGACCATTAATAACATTATGACACATGATAGGGTATTGTGTAGAGAATGGAATTAAAGGAAAGAATATTAGGGATCGAGGTTCATAAACACCACAAGTTGAGGCTCAAGGTTCAAGTAATGTGTGTGCTAGTAAAGATATGTCTTAAACTATAAGAAATACAAAGGAAGACTATGGGAAGGATGGAAAACATGACATGATGAAGAAGTCCATAATAATAATTAGGACTAAGGAAAGCTTAGAATTGGATGGGAAAGCATTCCTTAGAGAGGAACATTGAAACTCTATTAACTAACAAACACTTAGAAGACTAAACATGTCATCAAACTCAAAGATTTTGAGGACCTTATATAGATACTATAAGAAATTAAATAAAATAAAATTTACAAAAAATGGGACTAAGGGAGATGCTAAAACTAGAAAATGAAAAATTTAATTCAAAACATAGACTATTACAAAAAGGGGACACAAAATTTTCATTAATAACTAACAATAGATTAATGGTAGTCTAAATAAAGTATGAACTTAACTCATTTTGGTGATGATTCAATATTTGTAACAAATATTCCTCTAGAAAGGAATTTACTATATGATTCATGTAGGTACATGTTGCAACATAAGGTACTTTGCACAGCTTACTTAAGTAACTCAAGCTACCTCAATCAATATGGTTGTGTCCCTTGCTATTTTTATATGATTTCTAAATGTGAAATTTCATAGTACTTAGTCAATAGCATGCCAAAATTATGACCTACAATATGTGAAATGGAAGTCTATAATATTTCTACCCAAGAGAACGCCACAAGCATAAAAATCATACTCAATAAATGAAATCAAAAGCTAAGATCTGAATTAAAAGAATTTTTTTTTGGATTGGTGTTTAAATGACGAAGAAAAGGGGGATAGTCATACATTGAAAGAAATTATAGGGATTAATAAGTGTGGCATCTAAAAAATGTAGAAGTAATCAATTGAAAAAAAATCAAGTGAATCTAAATAGTTAAAGGTCTCTTATATTTATATGCTAAAAATAGAATATTTTAATAATATTTTAGACTTTAAGAATCATCCAAAACAAATTGTTACAATTTATATATTAAAATAATGACCTAAAACTTTTATTTTTTGCATGCTAAAAATTATCATACAAATATTAAAATTGACATTGAGAACTTTCACAAAGAAAAAAAAATCTACTAATTTAGTAAAATAAAATGTGTGTCCTCAAAAGAGAATAAATTTGTGCAAACTTAAAAATATCTCCTCTAAAACAAATTTGAATACCTAAAAAAAATATCTACTAAAATATAAAATAGAGCATTTTTTCTAACTTCTTATGTGGAATAGGTGAATATGGATGTGGGAAAATGGGTGGGCTCTTCACCACCAATTCCTTCCATAGGAAAACCTTCCACTAAAATATCCTACACATACATCAGCAATTCTCCTTCCATAAAAATGAGCTAGGAATGGTTAAAAATAGATGATTTTAGGTTTTGAGTCCTATCAAACATGTCAAATGCATGCAATATTAGAATGAAAATAATTTATATTTAAAAGTAATTTAAAAATTAATGTCAATAGTATTGGTTACAAAGAAAATAAGGATAAACTCATTGTTTTTTATTAGGGGTAAAATAGGTTTTGATCGGACTCGAAACCCAATACATAACAGTTTTGAAGGGAAATTGTCAACATACCAAAGAAAAGCAAGTTGCCAGAAAGATAAACCATTAACCAATAGTAGCCTCTAAAAGATAAGCATGACTACACACGCTGCAACATACCAACAAGCAAGAGCTCAAAACCCTATTACAACCTGGTTTTAACCAAGACCAGAAACCCAAGTAGAAACATAAAAAATCTTCCTACATCAACCAGGCATCAAAAAACTAGCCGCTCATGGGTGACACCATAGAGCCAAGAAAGATAACTTGCTTGATGGTGTAGGACACCATCAAGCCCCTACGAAAATAATCCAACAACTCTAACAACCCCACCTCAATAGGGGAGTTAGAGAGCATAATGAACCACTAGCGACAAAGCCACCAATCAAACCAGGAAACCAACTCCAAATCCACCTCAAAAGGAGGGAGCTCCCCTCTATAGTAGAGAGTGTCATGACCAACAAGTCCATTATTGCCTAAAGACTCTAACACCCTTAACCTCCACCTCCATAGGAGAAATGTCCACCTCAACAGGATCAACAACTGAGGAAGCCAAATATAAGCACCTCCTCCTAACTCCACCTTGATAGGATCCAAGAAGAAGGCCAATATAGCAGCAAAACAAGTAGCCATACCACCCTTTGGAAACACCTGTTAAAAGACCAACACTCATAAACAATAGGCCACAAAAAATAAACCTTTGAGCCATAAGCTTAAACATTTGAGGGGGCTCAACACACTGGGAAATAGAGAGAAACCCAGCTTGTTCATCCAATTGGATAAGACCCAAAAAAATCTAAGCCTTCGAAATAAAAACATAAAGCATCTTAGCCACCTGGGAGTCAAGAGAACCATTAATGACCTTGACAAAGAGGATCTAAAGACACTCAACCAGAGAGAACATGGCCACAACAAACACTCAGCCAGAGAGAACAAGGCCATAAAAAACATGGCAACAAAAGGAAACTCAAGCTGAAAGACCACCACAAGCAGATTCCTAGTCTTAGAATGAACAAGAACAACCAAGCCCCAAGAGGAATAGGGGGCCCCAAACAAGTCAAAAATAAGGAGAATGCCTAGAGCAATAAAGAACACCCAACCACCTCAACAAATCAGTAAGAGCCAGAGATGGGCTGGAACTCTACACAACCAACCAGAAGGAGACACCACCACTCCACAAAGGAATAAGAAGAACCCAAAACACTTTGAGAACAAAAACTCCCAAAAGAGAGCCACCAAACAAACATCGGGTAGAAGCGAAGGACAACCAAGAAGAAGTGGGAAGCAGAACATGCTAGCACGAGAAGCCCCAAAACCATCCTACTATGTCGAATAGGAGCATAAATAATCCCATTCTTCAACCAATCTTCCTCAATGAAACCAACGCACACCCTCACCCCTGCAAGGAAAGCAACTAGAAAAAAAGTGAGAAGGGGAAAACACACAAAACCCACTAACAGAATGGGTATTAGATTTGCATGCCGACACCCATCACTAACCACAACAACACCTTTAGAATCTTTCGTAGAGAGGAAAGATCCACCACCAAGGCCACTCCTACCACACAGACCAAGGACATAAGCAAAACATAGTCATTCTCCATCTAAAACTCCGTCCTCACCACTGCCCTCATCATCTACATAAAATAAATTGTAGACACCAGCACAAACCCTGCCTGACACCTCTCTCCAACGCTCTAACAAGGGAAGGCTCACAACACCCAAGCAACACAAAAAGCAAAGAGGAGACTCAAAAGAGAACTCTAGTAGCTCCACAGAAGATGCCAAAGATCGGTGAACAACAATCTCATCTGCATGATCGGTGTCCTCCGTGCTCCCGTCATCCTCCCCATTCAAACTACCGCTCCCTCCTATATACCCACTCCCATTATAGTATCTAAGAAACACCTAATGTTACAACCATTGAACAAAATGTTGTTTTTTGTTAGGATAAACTCATTGTTATTAATGAATTAGAATGATTTACTGATTTATTAATCCATTGAATTTATTTATTTATTTATTTCAAATAATTAATTTGTTTACTTTAAAAAAAAAAAATGAAGATTTATTATTCATTTTGAACAATTAGTTAATTGACTATTTATTTTTTTCAATAAAAGGCTAATAGCCTATATATATTATCTATTTATAAATAGTAGTTACAATATGTCTTTACACTTCAAATTTGATCAAACTATGATCAATCCATTTTGCTATTCTATGCTATCTACTTAAATTAAAAAACTTATTTTCTACTATAATTCAGGCTCATAGCCCTTTTTGTTGTATACATAGACATGAGCATTGGGGATGAAAACTTTCAAAATTATATGTTGCAAATGTAGAAGCCTGAAGGATACATTTGTATTTGCTTGATGAGAAGATTTACCTAGGTAGAAGTATTTGCATACCAAAATGTTGCTTAACAGCACCAAAAACCCTTTCATTCACCGCTTACCATCTACTACTTGCATACCAAAATGTTGCCTAATAGCACCAAAAACCCTTTCATCACTACTTTCCATCTTCTTTTGCAACCATGGATATCGAGTAATTCTTAACCAAAAAAGAACTATTAAGGCCATCTCCTTATTCTTCCATCTACATTATCTCCACTGATTTTTCACCTTGCACTTCATTCCCCTCTTCCATATTTTGAGAGTTGGTAGTGACATTCATATCAAGAACAACACATGGTTGATGGAAATTGCCTGCCTGAGGGAGAGGCACCGAAATATACTGAGGTAAATTTTGTGGTATCCCCTATGATGAAGGAGGAGCTCTTTTTGGATGATGGTGGTTAACAGATGTAGATGCATGGTAACAATTATGATGAAGAAGGAAAGACACATAATGGTACTTCTCCCAAAAGCACTCAAACATCTCCCTTCCTAGATGATGACTATACCTTGACAAGGCCCTATTTAGATGACTTGGATCACTATGCTCAAGAGAAGTTTTTAAAGCATCAAACACATTGACAAATGCTCTGTTGTGGGGTAAGAAATGTGGTGGAAAAATTCCACCAATCTAGCCATCACCCATACCAAACACATATTTCTAGACGCAGACTAACAGGGCATCATTTTGAAAGAAAACCTCATTAACCATCCTTTTTGCTATTAAATTCATAGATTCAAGACATTGCAGCATATCCATGATTTTGGAAATGAATATAGACAAAATATTTGAAGGAAATATTAGCCTTATTGTCTTGGGATGGAGAATTTTCGTGCCTATGACACATTTGAGGCTCCTGTAGTCACATGGGAAACAAAGCTTGAACTCTATCTGCAATTGAACTTCATCTAGGCTACTTGTAAAAGGCAGGTCCCAACAGTGAACTGGGAAGCAAACATGAAAGTTCTTTGGTTGATATTCCATCCTTGCTGCAAATTTCAAGACTTACCAGAAAACACCACTAAATTCTCAAAGATTTCAATACGTTGAACCTTTGAGCAACGCACCACCTAGCACTAGACACTTGCAGTCCTTAATTGAGCTTAACCCACAAATGAGTAGAAGATAAAACCTCTTAGCAAGCAGAGCAACAAATACTAATCACCATAGCTTGTTTTCGAAGCCTATTAGCATCTAATATGTCTACATAACCCTGTAGAAAATAGCACAAAGCCACTAATCTCTTGCACTGAGCGAATTAAATATAAGAGATTTTTTCATATAACACAACCTTTAATGATGGCTCGGTATTTTCCATCGAAATTATCTTCACCAAAACGTCAAAAATTTTCCATGTAGCACATGTTGTTGAAGCTACACACACATCCAGGATAATTACAAATATATGCTACATTAATACACATGTGTATTATGTACCATCCTCACCGAGAGCATAAAAAGGAATGATTATTTTTATGAACCTACAATCAAGAAATGAACATTAAAACATTTGAAAAGACCAAATATGTGATACCCTCGAGCTTGCCACACTATGACTTGATTACTCTGACATCACTAGCTTGCTCTATATCATCCTAAGGAGTATGAATGCACTGACTCGCACATACAGTTGCTTACATCATATTTGATTAACAAAGAGTTGCTTACATCACATTAGATTAAGAATGTGCTCAATTAGTTTCCTATCAATGCAAATCATGTCATCACATGATTTTTTGTACCCTCAAATCTTTGAGTAAACAATTGCCACAAAATCCCAAATTACACACATGGACTATTGGGTCATCCACTTGCCACGAAGGCCTATTACCAAAAAATCTTGTATTACACACTTGAATTGCTAATTCAACCACTTGCCACATAAGCCTAGCTTGCGTGCACTTAAAATTCCAAACAACCACTTACATCCCTTGTTGCTATGCATGAAAATTACCACATAACCAAGATTTTAAATTTGTGAAATACTTAATCTTACAAGAAAATATTTGCATTTCCCTTAAGAAAATGAGAATTAAACCATTTATACATGTAGAAGACTTCCCTCCCTTAGCATAATTTCTTCCAATTTAGGAAGCATTTTCCCCAACATAGCAACATGTGTAACTTCATCAATTGTTTGATCACAACCTAGATTAGCTAGATAATCTGCCATAAAATTGCCTTCTTTGTAGGTAAGGAGAATTTGATAGTGTCCTATCTTGTTAAGAAAGGACCAAATCTATTTAGCCATATACCCAAGCTTCTAGTTGACAATCTTGTGTTCCCTACATGCATTTAATAGCATCAAGGAATCTCCTTCTATTTGAATCTTGGGTAACTTAAGAGTAATTGCTAACTTTAAGCCTTGAAGCAAAGCTTGAGCCTCAGCTGCATTGTTAGTCCCAATTTTCAATTTGAAAGATAAAGCACATAATACCATTCCTTTATAGTCCCTAATTACAACACCAGCACCAGAAGATCCTGGATTCTCCCTAGCTGCCCTGTCAAAGTTCAATTTAAAAAAACTATCTAGGTGGGGCTTCCAAGAAATGTTAGCCCTGTTTACTTTTGGACTGGCTGATGAAGACTCCCTTTGAAAGGAAATTTAAGAAGAGGCCATTTGAACATTAACTTTGAATCCTAGTCAATAAATATTGAACCAACATGTTTTACCTTTTGCACATACCCATTTACTATTTCAGAGATAGACTACTCCAACAAAAGTAATACTTGATCCATGTTGATTTTTTCTTTCCTAAAAATGCATTTGTTTCTTTCCCACCAAATATCGCATACTACTGAAGCCGGAATAATGCACCAGATGCTTGAAAAGAAATAACTTTTATAAGCCTCTGGACAACTTGTAAATAATTTCCAAAGAGTGTCAGGAAATGTCGATTGCCCATTCACTTTAGATGCTACAAACAACCAACATGCTTGAGCTACTAGACATAGGAAAAATAAATGGTTGACATTTTTCAGGTTCTTGTGCACATAGAACACATTGAAATGTCTATGTTATCCCTAATTTTGTTAGCTTGTCAGTTGTCAATATTCTGTGTTTTATAGCTAACCATGAAAAACATCCTACTTTAGGTAATACCTTTGAGTTCCAAAAAAATTTATATGCTCTTTGTACCTCATTTTGTGAACCAACTTAAGAAACTAATTTATAACCCTCTTTCACTTTGTAACAACCTGATTTTTCTTTTCTCCATATTAACCTATCAACACCTAATGAAATGAACACAATCCTTTCACGAAGAACAGATTGAAGGAGTTTTTTATGAACAACATTAATAGGCACATTTGAAAAGTCCTTCCATATGACTTTCCCCATCAATATATCAACATGTTGAACATAGTCTTTGACCCTTGAGCCCCAACATTTAGATAAATAATTTTTTAGTACTTTGAAAATTGTGTAAAGCATTTAGGATTGGGTAGCCATTTCATGAGTCTTTCCAGAAAAAGGCTTGATTACCATTGTTTACCTCCCAAGATAAATGTGGAAGATTGACTTTCCTACAAGAGACAAGAAAATTCCACATTGTAGAACTAGCAGGTGGATTTGACACTTAGAATTCTTGATGGATTTAAATTATCCAAATACTTATGTTGCATGATTCAACACCATTTTAAATGAGGCTTTGTATATATACACCAAACCATTTTAGCTCCTAGTGATAAATTCCTTTCCAACATATTGTGTAAACCTGCTCCCCCTTTTAATTTCTCTAAACACATGGTTTCTAGGGAGATTAAAGGAACTTTTTTCTTGTTGTCTATAGATATTACCAGTCCATAAAAACTTCTAATCAGCTTTTGAATTTGTACTACAATGGAATTGGAATCTTTTAGGACTGACATAAAGTAATTTGGAATCGATGAAAGGACAGATTTCACCAACAAAATTCTGCTTGAAAAAGACAACCATCTCCCTTTCCATGATAAAATTCTTGATTTTATATTAAGAATAATTTTGTGCCAATGAGAGATCTTATTCTGACTTGCAAAAAAGGGAATACCAAGATATTTGCAGGGGAGTTATGCTTGTTGGAACCCAAGCGACTTCACTATTTGTTTTTCAACTGATGGTTTTGTGTTAAACACATACACTTTTGACTTACCCTCGTTAATATTTTTCCCAGAAGAAAAGGTATAACTATCCAATAGTGATTTAATATGTTTAACTTCTACAACAACAACCTTTCCAAAAAGGAGTGTATCATCAACAAATAAAAAATGAGTAGTTGATATGGATGTATTAGGGATACAGATTATGTGGATGATTCCATGTTCATGTGCCTTACAAAATGACCTGCTCAAAGCCTTTGCTAAGATAATAAAGATAAAAGGAAAAAGAGGATCACCTTGGCGCACTCCTCAAGGGTAGATCCAAAAAAACCTACTAGAGAACCATTTAACAACATTGAAAACATGGCACCTGACAAGCACAAAATGATCTATTTGCACCATTTTTGAGAGAATCCAAACCTTTGTAACACCTACTTCAAAAAAGACCAATCCACCCTATCATATGCTTTTTGCATATCCAATTTTATAATCATAGAAGATGACTTGTTTGCAGCTATAGAATGAAGGACTTCATGTGCAACAATAGCACCTTCTGCCATTTCCCTTCAAGCAAAAAACCCCCTACTCTTATGATATGATTTTAGACACAAAAGGGTGTAAGCGGAGATAAATAGCCTTTGTGAAAATTTTATATATCACATTACAAAGTGAAATTGGTCTAAAATATGAAAAAATTCTTGGGGAATCTATGTTTGGAATGATAGCTATATGATTTAAATTGAATTTCTTTAACATTCCACCTAACTTTCTTGACTCTAATGCATTTAAGATATCGATTCCAATAAAATCCCAACATTTCTGAAAAAAATTGTTGTAAATCTATCAAGACCTAGTGCTTTGTCAGGAGGAAAAGAAAAAACAACTCCCTTAAGTTCTTGAAGTGAGAAAGGTACAAACAACTTCTCATTATCTTCAAGAGATATCAGATTTGGAATCACTTGAAGAAGTTCCTCTCTTCCCCTTGACAACTAGACATTCACATCCTTATTAGCAAACAACAAAGATGAAAAGAATTTGATACCTTCCTTTTGTATGTCCTCCTCCTTTGTTAACAAAATTCCTATATCACTATCATGGATAGAGAGTAAGGAATTTTTTTATCTCTTTACTTTTTTTGACAAGTGAAATTTTTTTTTATTCCTATCCCCATCCTTTAACCACAACTCTCTTTATTTCTGGCTCCAATACACACTTCCTCTCTTAATAACAACTCCTTCCATTCAACTTGCAATTTCCTCTACTCTTCAAATATTGCATTATATTTAAACCATTAGCATTGATAAGCTCATTAACCTCAGAAATTATTTCGTGCACCAAATATTTTTGCACAAAATATTCTTAAACACTTGAAGATTCCAAATTTTAATATGTTGTTTCATGTGATCCAACTTCTTACTCAATTGATACATATGAGAGCCACTGCAAAAAGGAGCACATAACCACCACTGTCTTAACATATCCATAAACTAAGGGTGTCAAAACCACATTGCATCAAATTTGAAAGAAGATTTCCAAGTTGTCTTAATTTTTTTTAGATAAAACTAAATAAATTGTGAAATGATTTGATGCTGAAAATGGAAAAATTTCTAATGTTAAAACATAATCAGATGTTACCCGATTTGGAGAAGATAGAAACCTGTCTAACCTCTCCGCTAATTTTTTTTCTTTTTAAATTCCTCCTATTTGTCAATGTAAACTTACCATTTAGTGGGATGATACCAACAAGTGCATTGTCCTATATAAAGGAAGAGAAATCTTTCATATCCTTCTTGGAGGGGCATATGCTACCTTTTTTTTGCTACCAATGATGTTACTGCATTTTAGTGTCTACATGTTATGAAAGTTATTTTATGTAAAAACTATATACACATTTTTTTTTAAATAGTACAATTTAAAATATTACATTAAAATTGAGATATCAAATAAAATTATATAATATTTGATATCTAATTTGATAGTGGAAAAATGCACACAATAAAATTTTCTTAAATACCTCTAAATATATCAACAATAACTAATAATATACAAAATTAAATGTTATAAATTATTGTTATTTAGGGTTTAACCTTTTGATCATTCTCCTTTGCTTCTTGCTAACAACAAATATACCATAAAATTTATTAAGAAGGGCAACAATCATAAATCTATTTTTCATTCATAATTAATTATTTAATAAAAGTAAAAAAAAATTACAATAAATCGTAATCAAAATAAAATAAATGTTTCATCTCTGTGAAAAACTACACTATAAATGATAGCAATATAAAAAAATAAAATAAATCAAAGAGATTTTAGAAAATGAAAATGTTTTTCTTAATAATCCATTTCTTATGAGATATAATTTTTTACTGATAAAAATAAAACACCTATTTATCATTTTTAGATAAAATTCACATTAAAACTTATTCCCTAACAAATTATATTTAAAAATCACACTAAAAATTATTCCCTAACAAATTATATTTAAAAATCACTCTAAAACTTTTTCCCTAACAAATTATATTTACTCTCTCATCTGGTTATTTTGACGCCTCATCTCCAATACCATCTTGTGGGAATTTGAGTGTTTATGAGGTGAAAAGGTAGGGCTTGCAGCAGGTCTACATTATGGTAAAAGTCCACCTAACTTATATCTCACACCACAGGCATTGCATAGTGTTTTAGGGCCCAAAGGCCTATTGGAATATTTTAATTTGAATCAGCATACATTTCTACCTACCCCCATGTAGACTTGAAAACACTTTTTTAAATCTATAGCAATTAATATGGTTAGGTAATTTTGAATTTGAAATGAAGCGCTCATTTTTTTAGCTTGCTTTTCAAATAAGAAAAATAGAATGCAATCATTGGTTTTAGGAGTCAATTTTATTTTTTTATTTTGTGAAGACCCTGCAGCAACAGAAGGAATGTTCAACACAGAACAAGGAGACAACAAACAGTAGTAGGGAATTTTTTGTAGAAGCAGGAACCAGTTATAGCAGCACAACAGTTTAACAAGAACTTCAGCACTACAGTAAGCAACAATATAGGTGTAAGTGTAGCACCATTGTATTGGAAAATAGTCCAAATTGTTTATGTTTTATTTAGTAGTGTAAACAGAGCAAGTACTCTATGTTTTTTGTAGTTTTGGAAAGCAAATGAGGAATATATAAATCTACAAATTTATGTGTGCCATTTTATGTTGTCTCTATGCATTGTGTTTTATTTTTTTCCTATTTTGTCCTTCATTCTGTCATGGCACAACATCTATGTTCTGTAACCCCTACCTGCCAAAAAGTGGTATTAGAGCCCTATTTTTCTGGGCAATTAGTTTAATGTTGGTAAAGCCCTAGGTTATCTAGGAATTAATCATTTTTCTCATATTTGAGAGTGAGAAAAATGGTAGGAGGTGAGAGCAAAGATTGGAAACAGCCACCAAATTTTGATGGGCAGAACTATGATATATGGACTAAGAAAATGAAAACAATAATGGTTGCTAATGACCTATGGGATTTGGTCATCAATGGGTTTAATGATATCATAAACCAATCAGCCTTTACAGCCCTCTCAAATGCACAAAAGAATCAGTTGAAAGAAAATAGGATGAAGGATACAAAAGCCCTCAGTTTGATTGACAGAGGCTATTTTCTCATGTATTGCAGCAGAAAACTACTCAAAACAGGCTTGGGAAATTCTACAAAATAGATATAAGGGGACAAATAAAGTGAGATTAGTAAAGCTACAACTACTAAGGATATATTTTGAGACTTTGCTGATGAAAGATGGTGAGTCTATTTCAAATTTCCACACTAAAGTCTCCACTTTGATAAATCGTCTTAGAATTAATGGAGAAACAATGGAAGAATAGAGGATTATTGAGAAAATCCTAAGAATTTTCCCTACTATTTTTTATCATGTAGTCATTTTCATTGAAGAGGCAAAGGATTTATCTCAGATGACTATAGATGAGTTGACGGCTTCACTGCAAACCTATGAGTAGCGGTTGAATAGATCTGCTCCTTCCCTAGAGCAATATTTCAAAGCTCAAACTAATGGAAGAGGTCAGGGAAGAGGTAGAAATAGTAGAGGCAAAGGAAGAAGCAATACTAGAAGAGGAGACTCAAATAACCCAGAGGAGCCAAGTAGCTCATAGTCAGCAAACCAAAAATATAAGAAGAAGAACAGTTCAGATAAAAGGTATGACAAAAGAAATGTGTAGTGTTATTACTATCACAAGTATGGACATTATGCTAGTGAGTGTAGGAAGAAGCAACAAGAAAATGGGAGTCAAAATGCAAATGTAACAAATGAGAACAAATATGAAAATGACAAACAGTCTAATATTTTTATTATTTGAAACCTTGCTAACCCCAACAATGATGAAGTCTGGTATTTAGACAGCGGATGCAAAATAAATGTGCAGTGTTATTACTGTCACAAGTATAGACATTATGCTAGTGAGTGTAGGAAGAAGCACCGAGACAATTGGAGTCAAAATGCAAATGTAGCAAATGAGAAAAAATATGAAAATGACAAATAGTCTAATGTTTTTATTATTTACAACCTTGTTGAGCGTAGCAATGATGAAGTTTGGTATTTAGATAGTGGATGCAACAACTACATGAGTGGTAACAAGAACTTTTTTCCTCCATAGATAGTAGTAGAAAAATCAAAATCAAAATGGGAAATGATGAAAAGGTTCTTGTCATTGGAAGAGGTGTTGCTAGCATTCAAACCAAGAATGGTGAGAAGTAGCAAATCCAAGATGTCTACTATGCCCCCAACATGAAGCATAATCTATTGAGCATTGGAAAAATGGTCACAAATGGTTATAGAATCTTGATGGAGAATGGAGAATGCAAGATATTTGACAAAGGAGGTAGCAAGAAAGTGATGGAAGTCATGCAGATGACAAGAAACATAATGTTTCCTCTAAGGATGCACATAGTGTCTGCAATAGACACAACAAAAGGACAAAAACAACAATGTTCACTGGCATTGAGAGAAAAAGAACAACAATCAGCTATGGAACAACAATTTGCATTTAGAACAGTCATCAAAGACTCATCCAAACTTTGGCATTTAAGGTATGCGCACTTAAGCTTTTCTAGTTTAATTTTATTGTCTAGGAAAGGCATGGTTAGAGGTCTACCATCCATTGTAGAACCCATTGGAAAATGTGAGGCTTGTATTTTAGGAAAGCATCATAGGCAACCCTTTCAATCAAGGTACTCTAGGAGAGAAAAAGCAACATTATAATTAGTGCACTCAGATTTGTGTGGACCCATGAAATCCCCCACCTTAGTAGGAAACACTTATTTAATGGAATTCATAGATGATTATAGCAGAAAATTTTTGGTCTATTTCTTGAAAAATGAATCGGAAGCCTTTGAGAAATTTAAATGGTTTAAGGAAACAGTTGAAAAGGAAAGTGGACACTATATCAAAGCCCTTAGAACAAATAGAGGGGGAGAGTACATCTCCAAATAATTTCTAAATTTTTGTACGAGTGAGGGCATTCATAAACAATTCACAACTAGGTATACTCCACAACAAAACAGAGTGGCAGAAAGAAAAAATAGAACCATTCAAGACATGGCAGCAAGTATGTTGAAAGAAAAAGGGTTGTCACACATTTTTTGGGGAGAAGCTATAGCAACAATAGTCTATATATTGAATAGGTGTCCTATAAATGTTGTTCGTGATAAGATTCCACAAAAAGCTTGGACAAACAACAAGTAGAGTGTTGAGCATCTAAGAATATTTGGGTGTGTAGCATATGCATTGGTTCCAAAAGAGAAGGGGCATACATTTGATGATGGGGGTGAAAAATGGATTTTCATAGGCTGTAGCGAGGAATCAAAAGCCTACAAGTTGTACAATTCCATCACCAAGAAGGCAGTGATCAATAGGGATGTTGTGCTCATTAAGAATAAAGCATGGGATGGAATGATGGAAAGCACCATGGGTATTTCAATCACAATACCCTTTGATGATGAGGAAGTTTCAGAAGATGACAACTTGGAAGGAGCTCAAGAAAGAAGCAGTTTAGAGAGAAATTATCATAGAGCATTGTAAAACAAAAACTCTAGTGGTACTCATCAAAACAGCAATTTTGGCAATGTTCAATAGAACAACTCTGAACAGACACAATAGAAAAATAGCTCTAGATTACAGCAGAGTAGTATCTCAGACATTCAACAATATAGCAACTCCAGAGGTCCAAGTAGCAGCAGTTTAGAAGGTAATTTGGATCCCACACTTGCATCATTGATGCCATGAAAGACAAAGAGTGTGAGGGAGATTTATGGCAACACACAACATCCTAATTTTGAAGAAAAATTGGATTTTGCTTTATTCTCCTATAGTGATCCAACACACTTTGAGGAAGTGGTAAAAAAAGCTCGAAGTGGTGTAAAGCCATGGATGAAGAGTTGGATTCTATAGAGAGGAACCAAATATGGGAGTTGACCAATTTACCCAAAGGTAAACAAGTGATTGGAGTGAAGTGGGTCTACAAGACCAAACTGTGTACAATAGAAGGTAAAATTGAAAGGCATAAAGCAAGGCTAATGGTGAAAGGATACAAAAAATATCTCGGTATAGATTATGATGAGACTTATGCACCAATTGCAAGGCTGGAAACAGTTCGGGAAGTCATAGCAATTGCATCCCAACACAATTGGAAGGTGTTTCAAATGGATGTGAAGTCAACCTTCTTGAACGACGTGCTGAAAAAAGAAGTGTATGTGGAGTAGCCACCTGGCTATGAAGTCCCAAGACAAGAGGATAAGGTATATAGGCTATAGAAAGCTCTTTATGGGCTGAAACAAGCACCCCAGGCATGGTACAGTAGGATAAACTCATATTTAATGAGCAATGGTTTCAACAAAAGCAACAGTGATCCCATACTATACATCAAAGCAGCTAAAGGTGATATTTTAATTGTTTTTTATATGTAGATGATCTAATTTTTACTAGGAATAGTGATAGCTTGATTATTGATTTCAAAGAAGTGATGAAGAATGAGTTTACGATGACAGATTTAGGTTTGTTGAAGTATTTTCTTGGTATTGAAGTTCAACAAACAAAGCATGGCATATTCATTTCACAAACTTACTATGCCAAACATATTTTAAGGAGGTTCAAAATGCAGAACAACAAACTTGCCCCAACACCAACAACAATAAGTTAGAAACTACAAAAAAGAAAACATCAATAATGATGTGAACCCAACCCTCTACAAGAGCATGGTTGGAATTTTGATGCATTTCATATCAACTAGACCTAATTTGATGTATGTAGTAAGTCTAATTTCTAAGTTCATGGAAAAACCTAAGGACATGCATTGGCGAGCAGGAAAGAGGATTTTGAGGTATGTCAATGGAACAAGTTATGGAATTTTGTACGTTGCATCAAATGAATTCAAGTTAGCTTGTTTCATGGATAGTGATTGGGTAGGAAATGTAGATGATATGAATAGCACATCGGGATATGTGTTCCACATGGGATCGGGTGCAATTGCATGGGCATCCAAGAAGTAGTCTATTATCTCTCTCAGCATAGTAGAAGTTGAATATAGTGCAACAAAAACAACATGTCAGGCTATTTGGTTGAGGAGAATCCTTGCAGATTTGAAGGAACAACAAGAAGACAACACAATCATACATTGTGACAATGTGTCCTCAATAGATTTGACTTTTCCACTATTATTAAAAGGATAACAAACCATATTTGGTTCTTCCAGTACTGAGTTGAGTTTCTAATAAAATCTTTTGATCAATTTATTCTTTCATTATCTTAACTTTAATTCTTAAATTAATTAATTTTCTTGATTAAGAAAGACTAATAATTTTTAAATCAGCAAAAAAGTGCTCTGAGGTTTCCAGTAAACATAGTTTGATGTTCTAGCATTTCTTTTCATGACCAATTGTTCAGCCAAAGATTTACTACGTCAATACGGATCAACATGATCATCCAGTGAAAAATATTAAAAAGCTTCATTGTCATACCTGACATGCCATAGGAAGCAAGATGGAAAACACAGTCTACTCCTTCAAAGCAAGATGGAAATCAGCAAAAAAGTGCTCTGAGGTTGCCAGTAAACATACTTTCATGGTCTAGCATTTCTTTTCAGGACCAATTGTTCAGCCAAAGATTTACTACGTCGATATGGATCAACATGATCATCCAGTGAAAAATATTAAAAAGCTTCATTGTCATACCTGACATGCCATAGGAAGCAAGATGGAAAACACAGTCTGCTCCTTGCAAAGCTTTCTCAACATCCTCATTCTAGCTTACATCACCTAAATAACAAGAAGCATACTACACTGTTTAGTTATAAACTTTCATTTGCTTAAAGATAAATGACACTAAAAATAGTTTTAATTTCTAGTAGCACGTAGTATATGATATTTTGATGATTACTTTGATTCCAGTTCTATCTCTATATCTTTTTAATCCTAATTGCTTCTTCAATATGGACAATATTCTTCTCTCCACACTTGTGTCCCTTACCATATTTTTTTCATAGTTAAAAACATAGACCTTTCACCTTTGTATCTTCAATTTGTTAAGGTGTCCACTTGGTAGGTTGACAAAGGGCTGGAAATTGGGTTTTAAGATCTTTGAGGGTAAGTGCACCAATCTGTGACACAATTTAGGTGTCAAATTGTGAGAATTCACAAAAAAGGCCAAAATTGTCCATTTGGCATGTGCCAAATGTAAAAGGTAAATAAAAGAAAAAAAATGCATTTTGAAACCTCATTTCACTTCAACCCGTAGCATGGCTTGGAGGAATTGATGTCTTCAACTCGCGCTCACCAAATATCATCCATTATTTGCATCCTTAGTTTTTTATTTTTCATGAGGATGTCGCCAACACATAAGAGACATTGAAGAATGTGAAGAGGTATGTATTGTTATTCTATTTATTTCGAATTTGATTTAGAATGCAGATTGAAATAGGTTTTTATAAAAAAATATATATATAATTCTCAGCGAATGAAACTCCACCTCCAAACATTGAGAATTCATACTCACCCCCTCAGGAAGAGCCTCCTATTCAAGAACCTGAAACCCCTCCATCAATTCATAGGCATCCTCAAGGAACACAAGAAAATATTCTAAATCAAATTGAAAACAATAAAAGAGACATTGAACAATTAATTGGAAGATTAACCGAGCATGCCAAAACCCACCCTTATAGGAGAGGGATTGTTGAATCATTGAAGTCAATTGTATCTCATGTAGGAGAAAGGAGCAAGAAAATAAAATTTTGGTCAAATAAGAGGCATTAGATGAGACAATATTATGCTAGAGATTTGTCATATGCAGATGTTAAAAAACAAAAAATTAGCAAAGCTAACTTGTGTGCCCTATTTACAAACCCAAAAATCAATGCACCTTTGTCTCATACATATAGGAGATTCCCCATCCATTGGTGCCACCATGAGTTAATTAAAAAATAAATTTTGGGAGTGGTGGTGGATGGTATTTGACCAACCTCCATGCAATAACCATAAGGGACCACAATACTTTTTGAGGTAACTCTATTATGAGTTTATCCTCAATAATATGCCAAATTATTTTGACATCTTAGACTTTCATGGTAGAGGTGGGGGCTCCACACATGATAGACCTGTTGCACGATGTAATCCACAGTTGGCACCGAGACCCTTGGCCAGACCCATGGTGGATCATGTCATCGTTCCTTCCATTGTTAAGGATAGTGTAGAGCTAGACACGTTGGAGTTGATTGGCTCACTCACCCAAACCATTTTATAGTGTGTGAGGCCTTTAGTAGAGCCTAGTGTGGAGGAGACGTATAAGACCCAAGCTCCACCCCACCATTGTGGCACTTGTGGTGCAGTTTGCACGTACAATTATTAGAGTCCTCGGGATGCAACTACACAACCTACATCAGTTGCAGAGGTGATGGCTTTCATAGATGATTTGTTGAATGATACATTTGACATTGACACTCAAGTAAAATTTAGCAAGTTCATTTAATGTTGTTTATTAAATTATATTTTGAAATTTAAGAATAAGTAAATTAGTAGAATTTCAATATGATGAAATTTCAAGGTCGGATTGTTCATGAGACGTGCCCCATTCCTATAGACCCTTATTTGTTCTCGATGTTGAGTCCATAGGTATGCAACTAATATTAAAGATATTATTATTGCATTTGAACAGTTGAATGTTATATTTGAATGTTTGTCTCATAACATGCTTTGGATTTCAAACATTTTCCTAGTGGACCTTCGACCTCCACACCTCGCGATCCATTTCCTCAAACAAATTACACTCAGGTAGCCTTTATTCAATAATGGTGTTGTAAAAAAATGTTAGCTATTTTTCATAATTTTGCATATACAAATCTAAAAAATTGATGAGATACATAAACATTGCATTTGTATTCCTTGATCGTGTCACATTAGCTTCTCCTAATTCACTTTTTGTTCCTTTATTCCTTCCTAATCCCATCCCATTAACATTTAATAGTTCACCCTACCATTTAATCTTTCATTTACCATTTGTAGATGTTCACATCAAAATACCTTGGTGGTGTTGGTGGCACAATGGAGCATGAATTTGTTGTAGCAATAGCCAGTTTTGATCCATTGAGAGAGGTATGCAACAAATTAGTCGAATTGACATTATATTTGCTCTTTTATGGTCTATTATAGAAAATTTTCATGATACTTTTGTGTTGCTTAATTTATATCTTGATGGTTGCTATAGGGGGTTGTCACTCTAGATCGTGGACGTGGTAATGATGTAAATGTGAATGATGATTATCTGTATGTGGTAAGTGATTATATTTTCTTATATCTCATTCCACAATTCAATTTTTGTGTATTAACATATTTACATTTTATTGTATCAGTTGAAGGTCCAAAGTGAAGAGAGGAGGACTAGCGAGCATGTTTGAAAGACCAGAGAACCAATAGTCACTCCATCTAGCCAAATTTTTAAGGCATCACGGGATCTATTTCCTTCCCCTAGAGGGAAATGACTGTATTAGGGTCATTTTTTGTATGCCTATGTGGCATTTTGGAACATATGTTTTGTACTATCGATATATACATGACATTTTATGTCGATAATATGGCTCCTTTGTACTAAGCCTATATGGCTTTTGTATATATTGTATATACTTTTATCAATGTATATCATTGTATACCTTACGGATTTTTGATTAAAAAAATCTTATTTTGCTACTGTCATTCTTGAATGATGTTATGATCATGCGTATTGTGTAAATCGTATACTTGAATGTTGTAGGCATGGATTTTGTTTGCATCTAATGCTTAATTAATTATCTTTGATTGCTCAATAAGCTCCATCTAAAGTGTATTGTGTAAATAAGCTCTATTATTGGTGGTTTGTATCCTTTGGAATGCTTAAATTACTTGTGCCTCACTTATTCGCATGTATACTTTGCATATAGTGTGTGTATTCGTGTGTATGCTTCATGCTTCCAATGCATAGCAGCAAAAATATTTTGGGGAAAATTTTGACAAACCAAAAGTATAAGAGTTTTTTTAAAAGTTAGGAAAAAACATATTTAAAAAAAAAACATAAAAAATTGTAGAACAAGAGATAAAATCTATTCATTTTGATATTGAAAGGTATATCCATAGCATATAGAGATATAGAGAGCAAATAAAATAAATATTTTAACTAATGAATTGTAAAAAATATTTTTTTGTACTTTATATTCATATCATTGATTACATTTTATTACACATCTTTCAAAGTCAAAGCATTACTTCACACTACATAACTAATAACTAGATGTTGATAGATGATAAAATTTCAATTACAATATAGTTTTTACAAAGTCAACCTAAGTAGTTATGCAATTACTTCACATTGCATAACTAATAAGTAGGACCAACTGCCAATTGCATTTTCTTATCATGGAATTCTATGAGGCCAAATTTCTTTGACGTATTTTATCAAATAGTTCACTACCTTGTCTATGTTACCACATTTTTCATACATGTCTACTAAAGTATTTTTTCAAATAGTTCATTTCCTTGTTGCTATGGCTAAAAGCATAAAACAAGTCCATCTCGAAAAATAAAAAAAGTTATCAAAAGCATAATAGCAAGCAATACTATAGACAAGGCAATGAACTGCTTGAAAAAAATGCTTGAAAGAAATGTGGTCCCATGGTGATGGAATGCCATCACATGCAAATTGATATGGATTTTCATGCCATTCCATCACCATGAGACCATGTTTCTTTAAGGCATTTTTTCAAACAATTCATTGCCTTATCTATGCTACCACATTTTTCATACATGTTTACCAAAGAATTTTATCAAACAGTTCACTACCTTGCTGCTATGGCTAAAAGCCTAAAATAGGTGCTTGCAAACAAGCTATGGATGCTTGGAAAAAATCTATCAAAGCATAATAAGAAGCAATAGCATAGACAAGTGATGTAGAGACAGGAGAAAGCCCACTCAAAGTGTCAAATTTCCTTCAAGAGGCATCTAACAATATTAAAAGGATCTATTGGACCAATCCAAACAACTCCCAAAGTTTGAAATCAATTAGAGGTAGGATTTCCCACTTTCACCCTTGCAAACCTAGTATCGGTGTGAACCCATTTTTAGGCACTTAACTCCACAAATTCCCAAAAAAATTGAAAAAAAAAGGATTATTTAGACACCCATTATAGAGTTACAAAACATATCTTAGCGCCCCATATGACTCCTTTGGAACAAATTTGAGAAAACTAACTTTCTCACCGTTTTAGGCCTCCAAATAGGTTAATTTTACAAAGGACCCCCCTCTTAAACTTGTGTAAACAATTTGACACTTTAGGGAATCAATTGGTAGGTTATCAAACCCCAAAATCCCCAATTATATTTCATTTGTACGACCACCTCCACACCAAACCCAAAAACCCTTGTTTTGTGCACTTTTGATGAGGGTTTATTGAAAAAGACACTTCCAGGCCCTTCAAAAACTATCCACCTATTCAAACACCCTTGAATTCACCCCCAAAATCCAAGAAGTTCCTAAGATAAATTTTCCTAACACCCCATCATCAGATTCAGATATGTACCCATTAAATTCATGCATTTTCTAATGGAAACAATCCTAGGGACTCACCCAAATGAAGAAATATGCCTTCCCTGCAAAAAAAAAGATGCATACATGTTTATTTCACCTATCTAAGCATATCCATCAAGTTACAAGACTATACTATGGGTGGAAGGCTTAGAAACCCATTTTATTCCCTTTTAAAACCCCCAAAATAGGGTAAATGAGCAGTCCCAGAAAAATAAAGATTTCTCCTTCAATTTTCATGATTAAGACCTAAAATTTGAAGCATTAGAGAGCCAACACATGTACCTAAAAAAAATATGATTTTTTAGAGAAAAGGAAGGATGTATGGGTCTGTACGAAGCCTTCTAAGTTCATAAAAACAAGAAAAAAGTTGTTGAGAATGTTGTATTTCATGAAAACAAAATGTGTACAATTTTCAAATTTCCTTCAACAACCCTACAAAATCCATTTTTAAGGATTTTATAACGATTACATTCAAATTCAACTTCTCCCAATGTCTATAACTACCAAGTAACAAATTTTCAAAGGAGGTAATCATTGGTTTTCAAATTTGTCGCATTTATGCAACTTACAAATTTGACATTTTCCTCCTTTTGACTCTTTATTATTTCCTAATCCCCTAGACCCTCTTAAAAGACTTCCTATTCTCCTTACCTTGACAACATTTGACCATCTTGACAAATTTTAATATGATTACAAGTTATGGCCAAATTATCAAATGAAAACTCTAAATCATTTTGGAAACATGAGAATGGTCTAAGTAGACCTTATTGAAACAAAACAAAAAAACTCAAACTCTCCTATCTTAACCAAAATTCCATCCATGACCATTCAGTACCATATCAAGAGGCTTGGTGCTCCTACACCAACAAGGTAGTGAACTATTTAGAAAAAAGCCTCAAAGAAATGTGGTCTCAATGTGCTTGTCATGGCATTCCATCACCAAGAGAACACATTTCTTTGAGGATTTTTTTTCAAACAGTTCACTTCCTTGTCTATGCTACCACATTTTTCATACATGTCTACTATAGAATTTTATCAATCAATTCATTGCCTTGCTGCTATGGTTAAAATTCTAAAATAGGTGCTTTCGAACAAGCTATATGGATGCTTGGAAAAAATCCATCAAAGCATAATAGTAAGCAATAGCATAGACAAGGTAGCGAACTATTTGAAAAAATACCTCAAAGAAATGTGATCTCATGGTGATGGAATGCCATGACAAGAAAATTCCTTGGATTGTCATGGCATTCCATCACCATGAGACCACATTTCTTTGAGGCATTTTTTCAAATAGTTTACTACCTTTTCTATGCTACCACATTTTTCATACATGTCTACCAAAGCATTTTATCAAATAGTTCATTGTCTTGCTACTATGGCTAAGAGCCTATAACAAGTGCTATCAGACAAGCGATGGATTCTTGGAAAAAATCTATCAAAGCATAATAGTAAGTGAAAGCATAGACAAGGTAGTGAACTGATAGTATGTGATGGATGCTCCCATGTTTTACAAATGAGGGGTGAGCTCAATTTATAGGCTCCTCGAATATAATTTAATGGCCAAGATTTTTTTTTGAATCAATGATTGAGATTACAAAATAAAACCCTAATTAGGGTTTGTCACAACTAACTACCTCTCAACCAATGAGAAAATTACATTAGGGGACACTTGTCCTTCTACTAGATATAAACCAACAATAAAAAGTTATTGCATTATCAAGTGGCAGGTTCATTGAACCTAGACATGCTAGCTTGGAACAATTTGATTGGTTGGAAGATGACGAGGCACCATCTCAGCATGTTGGATGTCCCCTTTGATATTGGCCTAAGGTGGACTTCAAGATATGTTTTCCATCTCCTATTTTTAGCTTGCGGCGAACTTTAAGTTGTCTTTTCCATGTATGCTTTGAGTTGGGCTGACTTCACATTGTCTTTTCCATGTATGCTTTGAGTTAGGTGGACTTCACCTTTTTCTTGGACAAGCATTATTCAAGCCAAGGGTGGACTTGACAACAATTTGGACATAGCTTTTCTTTCCCAAGCAGACTTTGCATCATCTTGGACATTTTCCTTGACCATGGGCATGGCAAACTTTGCTTGTTCCTTGCACATATTGGTCGGATTTTCTCTTGAATTATACATGCTTATTGTAGAGGGTCACAACATGATCCCATAGACTTAGACGAGAATTTTCTAAGTGTCATGGTGTTCGACTAACGACATGTTGAAGTTTGCATCCATTTTGAACTTTGAACTCTTAAGGGATTCAACCAATTGAACGTAGTTCAGAGTGATTCAGTGTGTTTGGGTGCAAAAGAGGACCATTCATAGCATAAACATACCCACTCGAATGTGTTGGAACAGTTAGTTTGGTCACACAAGTTGCAGAATGAAAGTTGCACCACTTTGCGACTTTGCACTATTTGCATTTGACAACTTTTTTCTCAAGTGAAATCTCACCGCCACAAGAAAACGCCTATGAGATAGAAAAAACTGAGAGAGTTTATTGTAGAAAGTCACAACACAACCTCACAGGATTAGACAAGAAAATTCTAATCATCACGGTGTCTGAGTAACGTCATGCTGAAGTTTGCAGCCATTTTGCACTTCAGACTCTTAAGGGATTTAGCTGGTTAAACATAGCTCAAAGTGATTCAGCACGTTTGGGTGCAAAATAAAACCATGCTGAGCATAAACTTACCCACTTAGATGTGTTGGAATAGTTAGTTTGGTCACATGAGTTGCAGAACAAAAGTTGCACCACTTTGCAACTTTTCACTACTTGCATTTGACAACTTTTTCCCCAAGCAAAATCTCGTCTCCACAAGAAAATTCCTCCGAGATAGAAAAAATTGAGAGAGTTTATTATAGAGGGGAACAACACAATCCCATAGGCTCAAATGAGAATTTTTTAAGTGTCATGGTGTCCGAGTAACATCATGCTGAAGTTTGCAACCATTTTGCACTTCAGATTCTTAAGGGAATCAACCGGATGAACGTAGCTCGGAGTGATTCGACACATTTGGGTTCAAAAGAGGACCATTCCTAGCGTAAACGTACCCACTTGGACACATTGAAAAATTTAGTTTGGTCACATGAGTTGTAGAACGAAATTTGTACCACTTTGCAACTTTGCACTACTTGCATTTGATAACTTTTTCCTCAAGCAAAATCTCGCCACCACAGAAAAATGCCTCTAAGATAGTGAAAACTGAGAGGGTTTATTGTAGATGGGCACAACATGATCTTATAAGCTCAAATGAGAAGATTCTAAGCATCACGGTGTCCAAGTAACATCATGTTGAAGTTTGCAGCCATTTTGCACTTCAGACTCTTAAGGGATTCAACTGGTTGAACGTAGCTCAGAGTGATTCGGCATGTTTGGGTGAAAAAGAGGACCATTCCTAGCATAAATGTACACACTTAGATGTGTTGGAATAGTTAGTTTGGTCACACGAGTTGCAGAACGAAAGTTGCACCACTTTGCAACTTTGCACTACTTGCATTTGACAACTTTTTCCCCAAATGAAATCTCACCTCAACAGGAAAAACACCTCTGAGATAGAAAAAATTGAGAGAGGTTATTGTAGATAGGAACAACATGATCCCATAGGCTTAGATGATAATTTTCTAAGTGTCACAGTGTCTGAGTAACGTCATGCTAAAGTTTGCAGTTATTTTGCACTTCAGACTCTTAAGGATTCAACCAGTTGAATGTAGCTCAGAGCGATTCAGAGCGTTTGGGTGTGAAATAGGACCATTTCTAGCATAAATGTACCCACTCGAACACATTGGAACAGTTATTTTGGTCACACGAGTTGCAGAATGAAAGTTGCACCACTTTGCAACTTTGCACTACTTGCATTTGACAACTTTTTATCCAAGTGAAATATTGCCACCATAGGGGAACACCTCTGAGATAGAAAAAATTGAGAGAGGTTATTGTAGAGGGGCACAACATGATCCCATATTCTTAGATGATAATTTTCTAAGCATCACGGTGTCTGAGTAACGTCATTCTAAAGTTTGCAGCCATTTTACACTTCAGACTCTTAAGGGATTCAGCCGATTGAACATACCTCGGAGTGATTCGACGCGTTTGGGTGCAAAAGAGGACCATGCCTAAACATTACTAAACAACTTCCAACTGCTTTCCCCATGAACTAGAGCAAGATGACTCTTGAATTTTGACCATTTGACAATAAGTTGCAATTTTGACAACCTTTACACAATTTTGTAATTTTTGCAATATTTTGTAACTTAGACCTTCCAACCACCTAAAGACCTATAAAATGACTCCTTACATCATAAAATGGTCTAAATGACCTAAATTGTTTGAACAAAAAAACTCAAATACTCGTAAACAACCAAAAGACCTTAATTGTCAACATTTGCATAAAATGCTTTTGGTGCCCCTGCACTAGTTAGTGCTTAGGGTGTCTTAATGTTTTTGGTTATGAATAAGGTCCTTTGTAATGCAATGAAAGGTAAGTCCAAAACTAAACAAACTCAATCACATATACTTACTTTGGAACAATATCATCAGACTAACCTTGAATGCTCGAAAAGGGATTCCCATTAGCCCACTTTAACAAAGGAACTCTCCTTCAATATTGTTTCCCACTCAAAATACCATTGGAAAATCCTCAAACTTCCTCCAAAACCACAAATTCTTCAACCACTAAGTCAAAACTCACTTGCTAAGACCCTCTTTCATGAAACCCTCATTTTTCAGCAAATAAGCAGGTGTTTATTGAAAAACCCATCTCCGGACCTCATTCAACCTTAAAATATTTTCAAGCACTCTTATTTCACCTTGCACAAACTTAATTCACCTTCAAATTATGCTTCCCCCAAATTTCTCACACATTTCCTTCTTAAAACCTCTCAATTTCACCCATTTTCACTCTGTGTTCAACTAGGGCTTCAAGCCCAAACATCCAAATGACCTATCATGCCTTTGTAGACCTTCTATCACATCAAAATCCACTTGATAACACTAAAACAACCAATTTGTAACCTTCTTCCAAACTATTGTTGTAATCTGCTACTTCAAGCTATGCCTCCTAGGCCTAAATTCATGTTTTTTCCACAGGCGTAGTGTGGAAATTTCCACCAAATGTCTTTTCCACCCTTTTTATTCTATTGTAACTCATTGGAATGGAATAATTAGGTGTAGGGGGCATGTGTGCATGATTTCAAGAGCAGGGGTGGCCATTTGGGGGTTTGGACATGATGCCTAGTTGTCAAGAATGTGTGTTTTGAGTGAAATTTGGAAGTTAAGAGTAGGTAGTGATGGAAAACATTTGGTGCAGCACTTTGTAAGAGTTAATTAAGAAAGGGTAGACATATTTGAAGGTGTTGGAGGCATTGAAATAGTGAGGATAGGTCTGAAGGTGAGGTTTTCAATAAACCCCCTTTGAAACTTGTCAAAAGTGAGGGTTTTGAGTTTTGGGGTGTTGGTGAGTGTTTCATTGGAAGATGATTATTGATTTAGTGCTTATGTATGCTACTCATGACTATCCAATGGTGTTTTGTGTCTGGAAGGAAGATTAAAGGGTAGTTGGTTTGTTGACAGTTTTCCACCCTGCTCTGCATCACTTTGGCATGTTTATCAACATAAAACTATGATTTTTTTGAATTTCAATATGTAATGATAATGCAATATGAAATATGTAGTGTGAGACAATGACATTTGCGCATTTAAACTTTAAAGTTAAAATGTTAAACTTTACCATTGCTCTTGTCTTCAAAGTTATTTAAACTATATAATATACCCATAATATAACTAATCAATATATGATATAATTTAACCAATATTCATTATTTTTTATTGTCAACTATATAATATAACCATTATTTTTTATGCTATTGTACTTTGATATTTAACCATTGCTCAAGATTAAATTTTTGAACAGTTTAAAATGCACATGATGAACAAATTATTTTGATTCTCAACTTCTATATATCAAATTATCCAATAATCAAGTGTATGTCCATATACAAAAATGGCATCAACACCAACTCAAACAAATTTTTACAAAGTGTGGCATATGTCATCTCGATATCTATTCATAATATACATGCCAAAATGTCTATCTCATCCTAAACTACTGGTGGATCATCAAAATGGAGCCTCTTTGAAGCACTCTTTGGCTCTGAAGGTATCTTCACAAGAACAATTCAAACCACAATTGAGATTAGTTATATTATATAATTTAAAATCAAATAATTAACATCAAAATCAATATATATTGAATTATAATTGAACTCTAAAGTTGAAATCTTGATTACCTCATATATATATGTCTCTTCAAACCATCATGAGTCCTAGAATATGCCCCTCTCAAAGAACCAATCATACCAACCAATGTCAATCTATATAGGTGAACACAAAAACATCAAATTGATACAAGTTAGCATACAATTGTCGATAATAAGAACATATTTACCAAACACAAAATAAAATAAGAACATACCTCTTTAGGCATTTCTTTTTATTTATCTCCTTTAAGTGTTTCAACACCTACTCCAATTGTTCCAACACCTACTCCTACAAGAGGAAAATGAGATAAACATATAAGTTAATATATAATTTTGTTAATGACAATTCAAATGACAATCAAGTATATAATGCATGAATTTAGGCCTAAAAGGCATGGGTTGAAGTAGAAAATTGAGGAATTTTTTTTAAGAAGGCTAGAACTAGTTGGTTTTAGTGAGATCTGGTGGGGTTTGATGTGTTTAAAGGTTTTCAAGGACTGGGGAGGTCATGTGTATGTTTGGGCATGAAGCCCTAGTTGAGAGCACATTTTTTAATGGAAAATTGAGGTTTTAGAGACTAAAAGTGGGTGAAGTTTGAGGGAAGCATAATAGCAATGATTATTAAGCATGTGTAGGCTTAAAAAAGGGTGTTTAAATTGTTCACAAGGTCACATGAGGCCTAGAGATGGGTTTTTCAATGTATTCTCCAAAATCCCACTATACTGTAGGGGCAACTAGGCCAATTAGGCCTCTTTTCCAAAGAGACACCTTCCCAAACACTTGCAATCAAGTAAAAAACCATGGAAAATCATTAAATAGGTTACCAACCTTAATATTTCATAATTTTCAGAGCTCCAACCATTCACCAAGCTACCAATCCGCTAAACCCTCACTCTTAAGCCACCAAACCTAGGTTTTCCAAGGAGCCTTATTGAAAATCACTCTTCCCACAATTAAATCTCACATACAACACCTGAAACATACCATATGATGTCTATACATTCTCAAAAAACTCTCATAAATGACTTCCCCAAAGTATTTCATCCATTCACACTCTAAAACCACTCAAATTCACTCAAAATCACACATTTTCACACCCAAGGCTACATGCCATCACTCCAAAATGATATCCCCTACTCCAAGAATCATATTCTAACCTATTCCCCACATAATGGACTCATTCCATTGAGTTACAGTATATACATTAGGTGGAATGAGCCATTAAATCACTTGATGACCTCAAAACTTGAAATTTAGACTTCTAGACCCATCTATAGTAAAATCCACCCTAAGAGCTCAAAACAAGATGGATTTCAATGCCACAAAAACAAAAACATGGATAATGCATCCCTCTACCCAAATCAAAAAATATTTATTCAATTCTCTTCAGTGCGGTCTCATGCAATTGACTACTACAACACTAAAAAGGAGAAAAACAAACTCAAATTTACAAAGAAAATAGAGCTTTATTGATCAATGCTTGTACAAAATCTTCCACTCTTCTCCACACACTCCTTCATTCGAGATTCACATAAATATATTCAACTACCTTAATCAATAATTTATTGAAAACCAATGCCACAAGTGACCTTTGGCCTTCCCTGACCATTCAACTTCCCCATTATGCATGTCTTGCACTTCAAAATTTGAAAAATGACACTTTGCACTAATTTAGCAAATTTGCAACTAAAACCTTCTAACTCACTAATAACCACTAAAGTAGACTTATTACATCAATAAATGGTCTATATGACCTTATCCAATCCAAAACAAGACTTCATCGCCCTAATGACAACCACCGAAGCTTGGTGCCCCTGCACCAAATAGTGGTGCAGGAGCACCTACACCTTACTCACAAGAAATTTGATTCTTTGTAGGTTGATGGGTGACCAGTAGGTTGGTAGGGGTGTCTTTAGTTTATTTTCTCTTAATAAGGTCTAAGAAGACCATGCTTGATGTAAATGGTAACTTTGGTGTCTCATTGTTCCATATTGTAGCTTTTATCATGTTTTGAAGGCCCGTACAACGATTGTGCTCACTGTGATTGGTGTATTGGGTCTCATGGAGAATTTTTAGGTGTTAGGGAGAGTGTTTTATATTGAGAGAAAGAAATAAAGTAGATTGGGTTGCTGTCCCTATTGAGTTTATGTGGGAAAATGCATGAAAGTGGAGGTTTTAGCCTAGGGTTTGGTAAAATTTGAGTGGGAGGTCACTTCTTTTGAATTATTAAGCATATGAAAGGTTTCTTAAGAGTGTTTGAGTTGGTTTTGAGATTTGAGGAGGCGTGGAATGTATGTTTTCAATAAACCCTCTTGGTTTGGCTAAAAATAAAGGGTTTCATAGTTTTCTATGTTAGAAGAGTCAACTCTAGAAATGAATTGTGGATTTAGTGGTTTGATGGTATGGGAAATGCTGCCCCAAAGTTTCAGTTGTCTATGATAAGTCTAAAGGTGGGTTTCTTTGTAATTTAGGCCTAATTAGCCTAATTAGGATAGCATAGGAGTGGGAGTTTTAGGAGTTTGGTCCAAAGGAATTGTGTTTGAACCTAAGATATGTTTTTTAACTCTATAATATGTTTCTGAATCATCCATTGGTTTTTCAAGTGTTTTGGGAAGTGTTGGAGTTAAGGGCCTAAAACTGGGTTTGCACTACTACTAGGGTTGCAAGGGTGAAAGTGGGAAATTCTACTTCTGGTTGTTTTCAGACTTTAGGAGTAGTTTGGATTGGTCTAATAGGCCCTTTTAATCTTGTTAAATTCCTCTTGAAGGAAGGTTGACACTTTGAGTGAGTTTGGGCCTCCTAGGTCTACATCAAATAGAGAGGAGCATATAACCATCTTTTTGTATATCTACATTAATGCAATTTTGAAAACCCTTATACAATCAAACTTAAACTCTTGAAATAAAGCAATGATCAATAACATGAATTTACAAAATCAATGCACACATACTTACCAATCAATCCAGAGAACCATCTAGGTCTGCTCTACTCTTTATTGTGTCAAGTATTGCCTCGTGGTCAAACTCACACACTTTCCACAAGTTCTTTTTTGCAGGTCTACCCTTATATTTGATCAAGTGAACATTGGTGGTGACGAAAAGTTTTGAGTAGTGAAGAATCTTTCGATGAGTGTCAAAGTCCTCAAACAACCAAACTACAACATTCTTAACTGGGTACCTTCTAAGCCATGTTCTAGTAACAACCACTGAACCTATAGGATATTTTATGTTTTCTCCATCTATAACTGGGGCATCCAATTTCTTGTTGGCCTTGATACAAGGACACAAGTAATAATCTGTACCCTCTTCATTGTTTTCATCTACAATCACCACATATACATTCCTTGCATTGATATGTTCATCTTGTTAGATGTATTTAATTAACATCAAAATAAAACCTGAAAGTAAGATATATTACCTGGTTCTACAAGGTTCGATACATGATCAAAGTCAACGAATGATTGCATATCCATGATTTGTAGAGCCATCGGGAGTTGATAAGTGTCAAGTGGGGTTAGACTTCTTACAAATCATTCATCAACCCACTTTGATGACTCACAATCATTCCATGCTCGAAGTGTACATGTAGAAAAAAAGCATGCCATCTTCCACATATGGATAGTCCATGTACCTGCATTGGAGCTTCTAAAAGAGTGTAGCTCACTCGATCTTGTTAGTGTACAATAATCCTCATATTTTGCAATGTTAGTATCATCTACTAAATGAAAAAATATACGAACTAAAGAATTACCTTGACTACCTGGACCCATTGCATGATTGCACCGCTCGACAATTGATCTTGCATCTATCAACTGTACACTATCTTTGTACTTTAACTCTTCTCATGCAAGTTCTCTTTTGATACATGCACCTGCTCCATCATGCTCCCCCTTTCCATGCCCAACCTCTAAGAAGTTCCACATATGTTGAAAACCACTGATCCTATGCATCCTGCTCAACCAGTAAAACATTATGGCATTCTTGAATTGCAAACATATAGTTATCTGACCATATGATATGTTGACTGAATGATATGCCTCTGCTAGCTATATCAGCATAGAACATCTGAAAGCAACCTTGCAAAAACTGGTAGAATGTGTGTGATCATCACTGATATAAAAGTGACACTCCCTCAATACTTTCTTGTTATCCTCTGTACTATCATTTGCATGAATGAATGTTATATGCACAAATATAGCAACCTGTGTGGAGTTGTAGTACTGTGATTGCACCTCGTTTTGTGGTTGCAGTGTGTAGTTCTCTAGGAAGTTGACAACTGAAATGAAGCTATGAAGTGGAAACGTGTCCTTGCATAACTTGAACTATGATTCCAACCATTGAGCTCTATGTGTATGCCTTACATACTCATAGACCACCTGATCATGGAAAATTCTCATAAACTGTTATACTAGAATCTTATCACTGACAATTCACACTTCTTTTCTTCTTTCCCATATTTTAAACTATAGGCCAATGTCTTGTATTTGCCAAATTCGACAATTTTGTCTCCAATTGTGTGTGTACTAGCCATATGTTGGAAAATTGGAAAATGTTGCATGCCACTACAATAATGACATGTGCCATCCAAACATGACTTGTAAAAAATTTGACCATCCCCTCTTTCACATAAAATGGAAGATAAGAATTCCCTTGAGGATATGGGTGGAGGCCTTATGTTACATTCTTGCAAAACATTGTCAGTATGCATATCTACACATATACATCGATAAACATCATAATGGTTAGAAAAATCAATATGTACTCTACAACAAGTAGTGCATGTGTGATTTATTTTCATATAAAAATGCTTTAGCATTTCAAAATACCTTTGACATATTTTAATTTCAGGAAACTTTTGTACAAAATCAACAAAAAATTAGGTTCGAGTGGTTAGCAAATAATGTTTTGGATGTGGCTCACGGATTTTACTACCAATTATCCTTCTTACAACATCTCTTTGATTAGGAGAGGTCCTTGTTTTATCCTTCAAATAATCTACTATTAAAGATCTCAAGCCTTGAGCAATTTTTTTATCTTTTTGTGGCACTCTACTCGAGAATGCCCATAACTCATTACTATTTGTTTCCTTCAATCTTTCATGCCTTCCTTTGGCTCTCATTAGAGATGATCTACTTATTTTCAAAGACTTACTTGTCTTTGTAAGGTTCACCTTGTTCCTTGTTTGACTGCTTAACAGTGTTGTTGTCATCACACGTCTTGTGGCACAACTATCCTTCGTGTGTGAGGTAGAACCCACACTCTCATATGCACTCATCAGGTTCTTTACAATGGGATTTTCACTTGAGTCATTTGAAACTCTCATCCCAAGAGCCTTCATGGTCAGCCTAAATTTGAGTTGCCTCATCATTTCAAAAAATATTTGGCATCTTCCACCCTCACTTAGCTTCTCAAAAAAAAAACCTCCATATCCTTTGTGCAGCTCTTTGACATGTACGTTTTGACATCTTATCAGGCATCCATTTCAAAACATTGGAATCAATATCAATTAAAAATATAGGTTTTCTATGCAAAACTCTAGGAGGAGTTCTCAAATGTGAATTTGTGTCAACATTAGGAATGTCAGCAATATTGGGGATAGATCGTGTACCTTCAATCAGAGCTGCAATTGATGACATACCTTGAGATTGACATGTAAATGATATTGTACCTCCAACTTGAGATGTCATTTGTGGAGTGACTTCAAATAGAGGTGTGTTTGTTGATGTAATTTTGAAACACAATGTTTTTCATGGTGTGTCTCCAACTGTAGATGTGATTTTTGATGTACTTGGAAGACCACATGTTGTTGTTGGTGTGTCTTCAACTGGAGATGTGCATTGAACTTCACCAATGGTTGATGATGTGCCTCAAACTTGGGGATCCTATTGATGGTCCAAGTGGCACAGCAACAATTCAACAAAATATTACTATCATGTTCTCCTGAAAGAGAAAGATGATCACATGGATATCTTAGCTCCCAAGGTCTTTGTAATCGGTTCTCGACTATGTTGATTTCACTAGGTGATTGATGTGAACTATAATGTTCAAGGGGCCTGCTGGTGTTGAGCTTTTGGATTGTTCTAAGATCAGGCATAAATTTAAACCTATTTTAACTAGGGTTTTAAAGAAACATAAAAAAATAGATCACAACTTGGAACTGAAAAGAATAATAATTCATCCAACTTAACCAGACTTGTTACCTTTCAAGGAATTGCTAACTAAAACTGGAGGACAAAATCAACTTGTGATTGACACACAGCTTCATTCATCCACAGTGCTATTTTTAACAATGGATTGTAAATCACCATTTAAACAAAACATAAAACAAAACTTCTTTCTTTGAAAGATTTTCAAATCAAATGATTAACCCAAGATGAACACCATTCTGGAACATAATATGAAATAGATTAGATCTGGTTGCTTCTACTATTAGTGCAACAGGTAAGAAACATTTACAAATCTGGTACAATCACCAGTGTATAGAAAACCTATGATTTCAGATTGTTTCCATCTATATTAAGTAAACCAGAAGTATACATTATCATCTATGCTACATCTAACTCCTAACTGAGAGGACAAGAGAAAATCCCATCACAAAGAATTAGGATGTAGCTTTGTCTCCTCTATCCTTCAGAAAATTCCTACTCTTGAAAATCTATCTCTAGAATTGTCTACTCTATTATCTTTTTCTAATTGTCTCTATTTTTTTCTAACTTCTAACCCCTTTACAAAGAGGCCAAAATTCCATACATATATAATGTACCAAGAAAGAATGCGCTGGCCCTTGTTTTAGGGTTTACAAAATATCTGTTGATTGTAGGAGGGTCGACCCTTAGATCTTTTAGATAAAGTTGATTCTGCAATAAATGCGTATCCCTGCTGTCCATGTTCGTGAAGGATTGTCCCAAGGGTGATCTCAGATCTTTTGCAGCTACATCATTAACTTCATGCCTTTGTGTCCATCTTCAAACTCCCTTGCATAGCTGCCTTAAATGCTCCAAAGTATCACCATTAACAGTGATCTGCCTTTTTTTTCCAGTAAACTCCAGCTATTCCTAAGACTTGTGGTTGTTTCTTTCCTTTGGCTTCCTTCTTGCTCTAGACCCTTCTACATGTTGACCATCTCTGGAAGCAACATCAAACCTCCCTTTAGATTAGAACACCATCATTCCTGAGTCGATCCATCGCCTTTGATCTTAGAATGATTCCATGTCATTTGCATTTTGTCAATCTTCTTCATAGGGGTAGTCAGTCAAAGGGCCAATGGGCCACTCGTTTAGCTTCTTTTTATTGGTGGGACATAGGCCACGTAAGATTCTCAGGTGGTCAAAGGTCATTTGAATGGAATTGTGTCTCCCCGATGTGATTATACCACATAGCAGCCATCGGCGTAGCATAAGACGGTCAGAAATACCTCCCATCAAGCTGCACAAGTGATATCGATACCACAAAACCTATTGGCAAGACAACATTCCCTCAGCAAGACCTCTCAGTGAGCCTTTCTTTCCTTGGTGAGTGCACCCATGTCGGGGAGAATTTTCATGTCAGGAAGACTTTACCCCGAACTCACGCCCTGTCACCGAGACATCTTTGGGTCAGCGAGGCATTTCATCGAGTGCATTCCACTACACCGAAGGGAGAAAACATGTTAGCGAGACCATCGCTAGTCGGCGTGACCTTATGTCAAACCCTTCCATTCTCCCTGAGCTCATTCTGTATCGGCAAGACCCTATTGGGTTGGCAGGACCTCATAGTGAAGCCGACCCATTTCGACGATGAACTCACTTCAATCAGGAAGACCTTGATTGGTCAGCGAGACCTCTCGCTAAAACCACAACTCCTTCAGTGACACCATGGCAAGTCGGTGAGACATTTTTCTGAGCCCTAAATCTTTCAGCGAGCTCATCTCACCTTGGTGAGATTCCATCCTGTCGGCAAGACTATCTGTGGTCAGGGAAACCTTATGCCGAATCTACCCCGCTATCACTGAGACTTCCATTTGTTGGGGAGACCTCTCCTCAAACCCAAATCCTTTTGCCAAAACCAACAACCATCAGCGAGACCTTTACTATTCGGCCAAACTTCACGGAACATACATATCTCTCCCCGATGCCATTTCATTTTGGCAAGAGTTCACCCTTTCGGTGAAACATCTTGCCAAAGCCATCTCTCTCTCTACAAGATCCTTCTGATGACATCTCCATTTCACTAAGACTCCAATGGATCAGTGAGACCTTGCGCCGATATTACATCATGTTGGCAAGACTTCATGCTGACACCACCCCCACCTTTGTCACTGAGACATCACACTGATCGGTGAGAGACATAGAAACTCATAACAATTGAAATGTCTTGGTGACCCTCCAGATTTCAAATGAACAAAACCAAACTGCCAGTCAACCAAACAATAGGAGGATCTCAGTGACTCTTTCCTTGAGGATTTTTATGCTACATGGGACTGAGACATGCCCTACAACTGACTTTATTGAGAGATATCATGAAGTGCAGAATTTAATCCTGCATTCAACAAAGAAAACCACAATAAAGATCACATAAATAGAGGTTAGTTAATCAAAATCATCACTAAAATGAAACTTGGGTAAGCAAGGTTTCATTACATCTTCAAACAAAATGATCATATCAGACTTCGGGTTTCAAGTCCACCTGCAGAATCCAAGCCAGGGAGGAATTTCAGAGAATTCCAAGCCAAGCGGATTCCAATGGAATAAACATGAAAAAACCCATTAGAAACTTAATAAAATCGTTATCAATCAAATAATAGCATGTGAGATCTCAAAATAGCATAAATTAATCATAAAATACATCATCATTCGTTAATGAGTCCTACTTGTTGTGCAGTTTTTTGCACACACGCCCCACTTGGAGTAGGGACCCTCTTTTCATGTCTTTTGGCCTTTGGTTTTATTGGATTTGTATTTTGAAGGTTTTGACATGTTGGTCTTATTGGTTTTGATCTTGTCTTGAGGTTTGAATTGGCTAAAATTGAGTTCTAGGCAAAATCTGGGTTTTCACCTGAGTCTGGGATTTTCCAGCTTCGACAGATTTTCCCAGGCCTTGGTTCATTGTCTGACTATTACTGCATTCTATGAATCTAGGTTTCTGCCTGACTCTGGGATTTTTCGGTTCTGGCAGATTTTCCCGGACTGTGCTAAAATCCTGAACTTCGTTGTATTCCCGGTTTCTGCATTTCAGCGAAATCTATGTTCATCCGGATTTCCGCGTATCTTGGGATTTTCTGAAATTTTGTCTTGAGCTCGAGTTTTTGAATTTTTCAGATGTGTCTTGTTGCTCATTAATGACTGAGGTACCTTTGATCAGAGGTGTAAATAGGTTGGTCTAAACCTTCTAAGCATCATTTTAACTTCATCATTCATTTGCTTGTTGCTCTGGCGATTGAGAGTTTTCATTCGAGCTTTGAGGATTGATTCTGAATTGCTTGCGTGTGGATTGATTGGAGCGCTGGTTTAGGTTTTCATTGCCTGAGCGTGCTTGCTTCGTGGTTGCTACTTTGAGTTTGAGTTTTGTCTATAGTAATCCATGGTAGGTTATCAATGGCCCCTCTTATCTGTTGCGTGATGGTTGAGTTTTTCTGTGTTGAATGATGATCATTTCGGGTCGGCCTTTGCTTGATTATGATTCCGTGTTTATAGAGTTAGGGTTTGATCTGTTTCTTCGTGGAGCCTCATCACCCATGCCATATGAGTGCTATAAATCTGTTAGATGACGAGGGCATCTGTTTGGTAGGCCTTCTTAACACGTAATTTTCCATTTGCAAGGTTAGGGTTTTCTTGGTGCTCATCCCAGAATAACGGATTCGTTATGATTTTCCAATATTTCCCTTGTATTACGCTGACCCCTGCCCTGCGAGGACTTTGAGTGCCTTAGACTGATCTTTATTGATGGTATTTTAAAACCCCGAGCTTAACCCTGGTTTTCATGGTGGGAGGTTTATTGGTCGAAATTGGGGCATCATCGTTCTGCCATGGGAATTCATCATTTGAGGGCTTAGGAAACTTGAAACCATTTATATTTTGAATCTTGTTGGTTGGCGTCAATTTTGAAGTCATTCGAATCCCAATTAGCAAGGTTTTGCATGAACATTCAATCTCTGATTCGCATGTTGTTTTCGTCGGGTTCCCGTGGTGTTCGCGAAATTTCTGCGCACCCAGATTTTCCTGGTTTAGGCTAATTCTGTGGAGTGGGGTAGTTTCTGGAACATTTCGAACTGTCCGCAAAAATCCGTCCCATCTGGATTTTTCTGGTTTCCCAGTCTGGCTTTATCTTTTTTCAATTTTTTAGAGATGGAATTGATGGAACAAATGCTGAATGCTTATCTCTTGTTGCTAATGAATGAATTTCATGATAATCTATTGATCTTTTGGCTGAATTAATGATTTATTTGACTAATGATGTTTTGGTAGTGAGAATCCGTCTGGGTCGGATTTCTTCAAAATTCCGCCCCGACTGGATTTTCCCAGTTTACGGTGTTTTCCTGGAATGCTTTATTTCTCTGGATCTTCAAAGATTAGTAGTTTGTGGTGGATTTTATTTGCTTTATATGATTTTATGTTAACCTTTGGATTGGAATATGTATAATAATTGAATACTAATCATGTCCTTTGTGAATGTAGGTCGAATCAAGCAAGGCTGCAGCAGGAAAGACTAAGGGTGACACGGAGGGGTCATCTATCTCAGAGGCAGAGAGATTAAGGTTGGACATCAAGAGCCAGCTGCCAGAAAGCAAGTTATCGTCTGTGTGGTCTGAGGTGTCTGACACCAATGTAGGGGCCTGGAGATACGATGAGTTCAAACAGAGGACAACTGAGAAGAATCTGTCTGTGCTAAGGAATGGCATGATGAAGTCCGGGCTGGTGCATGTGGCAGGGTTTCCTCCAACGATCCAGTGCTATGAGCTTATATTGGAATGTGCCAAGCAGTATGATTTTGATACACAAAGGGTTGTTAGTACTGAGGGAAGGGTCCTGGCTAATTTCAATCCTGTCTCCATTGCCCAAGCCTTCGACATGCCTGATCTGCCCTTAGTGTGTGCTTTAAACATGGACTTGGCCAGAACATACTATGAGAATGAGCCAATTAAGGCTCAACAGATGATCAACTCTTGGTTGGAGAGGCCAAAGTCACACTATTCCAAACTCCCCAAACAGCTGCATAGAGTCAAATTCAGGTCTGACATTTATGATGTTATAACATTTTTTAGCAGAGTAGCTGGTTTGAAGACTACCAGAGTGCTAGAGAGCTAGATGGTCTACGTGATCACCAAGATTGAGCAAGGAACCAACTATCACTGGGCAAGGCTTATTAGTTCTGAAATTGACAAACAATTAAGGAACGTCCTGGAAACCAAGAGGTTCACCATGTCCTCTTATGTCATGTATGTACTAGCCAGATTCTACCCATACAGGGGTTTGAATCCACGAGGGACATTCAGACAGGACATTGTCTATGAGGTTTACCCAGAGTTGCATCTAGGACACAAAGATTACCGCAGGGCTAATGATGCATTCATAATGCATATCACCAGGATGCTCCAGAATGTCGAGCATATGAGATTGTCGGATGGAGCCAAAGGGCTGATAAAGAATTATGGGGCCTGGTTCATTCAATTTCCCACCTTCACCTACCTTAGAATTGATGGATGCCTGGTCGCTCCATATAGGTTACCTCGGTATCCTACTGATCACATTGTTTTGTTAGAGATTGTGAGGCAAATTTGAGAGTTTGATGCCATTGTAAAGAGAGAAAAGCATAAGACAGGATTCGGTGGAGATTTCCCTCTTGGAATTGGTGTGGTAGAAGTGTGTCCTTCCATCCAATTGGCACATACTATAGAGGAAGAATTGGCAGCATATGGTTTCTCCTTCCACTCCAAAAGGATGAACTTCGACATCACAGGAGAGGCACAGAAGAAAGCCACTAGGGAGTACCGTCATAAAGATGACCTAGAAGACTATTGGGCTAACATTAAGGATGACCTTGAAGCAAGAAAGAAGAGGTATTCTAGGCTCCCTGTAGACAATACAATGTTAGGTTGATCCCAGACCAACTGGAGGACGATGGAAACCTAGTGCAGGAGCATGTCTATGAAGCTGTGAAGGACAGGTCAATCAGAGAAATCAACTGGAATGAGGATGAGGTTATAGAGTTGGAAGACCTAATGGCCCCCGTTATGAAATTCACCTCTTCTTGGTTAAAGCATAAAATTTGGGAGTTGGAGAGCGAGAAGGTAACTTGTACCTTCAATTTGATGGGAGACCTCAACCCAATGTCTACTTCAGAAGAATCCGGGGATGATGACCCCAAAGGAAAAACCAAAAGGAGCTCTCCTTTCAAGATAAAAATTAGAGGCCCTAAGGAAAGTGAGCCAGAGCCAAAGAGGAAGCCAAAAGGAAAGAAGAGAATTCAAACTTTGAAAATTGGTAAGTCCTCTGATGAGGAAGATTTGGAAAAAGTAGAAGAGGAAGATGCTCCTCCACCACCGAAGAAGACAAGAACAACCAAGACTTCAAAGAAGAAGGGTCAAGTTGCCTCAAAGGATGAGCCTCCTATTGTTGATGTAGAGAGTTCAGGGGAAAAGACCAAGGTTTACATGAGAAGATCGAGGACTCCTTCACCTAAAGACACTATGCAAAAGAAGGATTCTCCTCTAAAGCCACCATTTGTGGAGCCATCTAAGGTTGCCTCTCTTCCACCAAATGTACCTGAGTCGGAGATTCTTGAGGAGCATGAAACCGGTGGAGAGGCGGAGCCATTCAAGGAAGGGTCACTTTTTGGTGAGGCAGATGAGCTTGAGGCCGGAGAGGTAGAGAAGCATCCTTCTCCTCTTGTATTGTATGATGATTCTCCATAAATTTGCAGAGGAAACGGATCGCCTAGGTAGGAGGAGGACATCCCTGTTGGAACTCCATCACTGGTCCAAGAGATGGAACTTAAAGAAGGTGGTCAAGGTGAGCAGCTCCCTGAGAAAGAGGAGGATAAAATAACTGAAAAGGAAGAAGAGAAAATAACAGAACAGCAAGAAGAAACAAGAACAGAGGAAATCTAGGTAGAACCTGCGGCCCCGGATTGGCTTGAGAAGGAGATTGCAAGGAAGAAGCAGGTGGTAGTTGAAGATACTCCCTTGGATTGGGATGAAATGTTGTCTAAAATTGGCAAAGGGAAGAAAAAGAAGGTAGCTAAGGTAGTCTCAAAGGTAGAGAGAGATGAAGCAAACAACAGGGTCATCCACATTGCCACCCCTGCCGCGGACAAAACTAGGGAAGAAGTCACTGGTTAGGATTACAATGTACAAACTATTAACCTTGGACCAACATCCATGGAGCAGGACATAGAGGAATATGAAGGGTCCAGTGCTATGATTATTGGGAGATTGAGAAAGGAGACCCAGACCAAGCATGAGTTGAAGAAAGAAAATGAAAGACTTAGGAAATGCTTGGAAGAAGTGATGAAACCCCTACAGTCTCTCCATCCTTCTTCTTCTACCACTCACGGCTTTCTGCCTAAGGAAACTATCTCCAGAATTGAGAAAATGAAGGTTTTAGCTCAAATTGTAGTGGACTGGCTGAAGAATGTGCAAATAAAGGGAGATGATGCAATTAAGGAGATCCTGTCAGTTGGGAAAGGTGCAATCCAAGCCAAGGAATTATTGGAGTAGGTGCTATCCCAGGATAAAGAGGACATTGACCTTCTATTGCAGAAATCCAGGGTCATCATAGAGCATGGTAAAGAACAATTGGCTGCGAATGGAATCCTTCCTTCCTCCAGATTAAATGAACCCTGGGAATGGTTTGAGGCTCTGCAGATTCAGCATAAGGCCATGAAAAAGATCTAGAAGCGGAAAAAACAAATAGATGGTGACCTTACTGGGGTGTATGAGGGCTGCATTGCATTCTTTGAGCTCATGACTGGAAGGAGAAAGATTGCTCCTAGGTACCTGAGTCTGGAGCAGGTAAGAGAGTGGTGGCATGAGGTTTATGCCCCAGATTCTGAGAGTGTTATAACTGGCCACCAGCTTGATGATGCAGCCACCTACCTAGCAGTAATGGATAAGTACCAAGCACATAAAGGTGATTGGAATAAGATTGTTGACCAGTCAAAAGAAGAGATTGATTCTATTAAATGCAGACTTAGGATACTGCCTTTGCCACCTGTTACCGAGTTGGATGGGGTGTTTTTGAGGGTTCAAGGATTGTTGGCTCAGAACAAGGATAAAGGAGGCGGTATTTAATGCTATTTTGAGATTTGTGCTTCCCTATTATCATAGGGCATGCAGTGGACCGGACTACATTAGGGATTGTGTCAGGGCCGACCTTGATGATATGGATGGCATTTAATGTGTGCCTTATTTTGATTTCCTAGGCCAACCTGTTTTGGTGGTTGTTCTTATTTTGTAAAAATATTTGGTTGGGCCGACATATCTTGAGATTTGTTATAAAAGGCACTCCTGCCTCATTGTAAAGGGTTAGATATCAGACATTAGAAAGGAGATAATAGAATCAAGCTAGAGTATTTAGTCAATTTCTTGAAGCAAGTATTGTAAACAGAACAGTGGAATTGTTGCAGCATTTCGATGATCTAATATAGTTGAAGACATTGTGGTTTTCCTATTGCAATCTCTTGTGTTATTTCATCTTGCATGGTTCTTATTGTTTTATCTTCCAAATTGCTTAAAGATTTAGGGTTTAGTATTCAGAAATAAATTCGTTTTAACTTGGTGAATGGTGTTTATAATTTCATATTTGGAATGTTTGTAGCAATCTCTGGTCTATACTCCCAGTAACTATCTGATTGTAGTAGGCTGGTGAAGTCAACCTAGACCATATATTTACATGTGCTTAAGTTCGATTGTGGATGAATGTCTATGATTTGAAAATCCGTATGCCTTAGAAGATTGCACCATTCTTTCAAGATTGCATTGTGGGTTAAGCAAGAATTGGTTATTCGAGATTGGTCCATTCCAGATATCTGTCATTTGTATTACTCATTATAGGAATAGTTTAGATTTCATCATATTCTTGCACCCTTATCTTTTGCTATTTCTTTATTATCTAGTTAGATTTAGGATTTGAGATCATCATATTGCAAAATATGATAAACTGAAAGATACAGTTTGCTTGTAGTAAGGTCCCTTTGTGATTACCAGCATTTCACATTTTATCTGAGTTGGGAGAGACCTTGGGGTGATTTTTAGTGATTTATTGTTGAAAATAACCTTTCAAGAGAGATAGAATATTGCATTTTGTCTGAGTTGTTGCTGTGCAGAAAACACCATCAACACTACTACTCTACATTTCTTCACATTTCATCAAATTCCAGGAAAATTCGCATGAGATGGATTTTCGTGAAGGAGGAGACATTCATGCAAGTTCGGAAAAAATAGGGAACAAAGGATTTTGGGAAAATCCAGAGGAGAAAGAAATCCACGAAGAAGGTGCATCTCTAGAGGCTTGAAAAATTTGAGAAAATCCAAAGGAGGAAAAAAAATCAGGAAAATCTGGTCCATGTAGAATTTCGCGAAGACCAAAAATCCCCAAACCACAACACCTAGCTGAATTTTGAACGAGATCTGGGAAAATCCAGATGGTGTGGAAAATCCCGAACTGGGGAGAAAACCCGGATTCCAAATGAGGCAGAACCAAAATAAGATAAAAAAAATACAGACCCAGGAGGAAAATGAAAGGAAATTTCCAAGACCAAAGACCAAAAAAAACAAAGGGAACGAAAGCAAAAAGACAAAAGGAGGGGACCCATTTTGTTCTAGGATAAAGTGGGGTGGTTATGCATGGCATAACAAATGGCAACTCGGCTGGGAAAATGGTTTAACCATTTTCAAGAAACTGAAGGATTCAGCTACCCAGAACTCCTGGTTCATGAACATCACAACTCCAATTGGGTCAGTTTTAACAACCAAGGCTGAGCTAGAATCTCAAATGTAAATCAACAATGGCTACCCCTAAATCTATGGGTGTGCTTGATTGTGCATCACTCTTTTATAAAGTTTTCTTCACCTTTCGAACAATAATGTGCAATATTTGAGCTACATGAATTGATTCCTTTTAGTTATCATGTAATGACATCCTGGACATTGCTCCACTGCCAGTCAGGCATCCATAGCCCTGACGGAGATACCTTTAGTTTTCTCACAGCATTGCTCTACTGCTAGCCAGGCATCCATAGCCCTGGTAGAGATACTAGAATCACCCATTCATATTGAGTCCTCTTTTCTATTTAAATAGTTCTCTCCTTCTTTTTTCTTCTCATAGAGTTTCAAATATTTCAAAAAAAAAAATCAATATGTTAGATGCTTAACATCTATTCTGGGTTGAAAACTACCATGGATCTCATAACAACACTTGGGAGATCAGATTTTTCACTCAAATCTTACAACACTATCATCCTAGGACAAATATACCATTACAAGAGGAGATGATCTTGATAATTTGTGATAGATTCAGAGGGAGTCAATGAAGGCTATTTATTTTGTACCTTGCTTTGAAGACTTTCGACAACTCTTATTAACAATGGGCATAAAGCAAAATTTTAGGATAAAATCACCCAATTAGCAAACCTAAAAATATCTAAACCACTTCCGCCCCAATAACCAAAGCATACTTTAGATAACAACCCACTACTCAAAGATGGAAAGAATAGAGGAAATCCCAAAGAAAAAGCAAGACAAAAACCAAATAGCAAAGGAAATGAAGGGACAAAAATAAAGGACAAACAAACGAACAACAAAACTATTTAAAAGCCGAACAGAAGCACATTATTTACAAACAGGAAACAAAACAAATTATTTACATAAAGAACAACAAACTATTTACATGCAGACTAGAATTAGCAAGCTTTATGACTCAAAATAATGCTTAAGAAACTGCCCATTGATAGGAAAGGGAACAGGTTCTCCAGTTAAACTACTTAGTTTGAAAGCATTTTCTCCTAGGATCTCAACAATCTGAGAGGGACCCAACCAAAGCTTATCAAATTTTTGGTGATTGCCCTTCTTTTCACTAGCTTTATCCCATAACAACACAAGGTCTGATATCTTGAAAGCCTTTATTTTGGCTCTTTTATCAAACCAACATTTGACAACAGCCTGATGTCTAAAGAATTGTTGCAAGGCGGCATCTCTCTACTCTTCTAATTTCAACAAGGTAGCTAATCTTACCTCTATCCTATCATCACTAGAGTAGAATTTTTGCATGAACTCAAGGATAGGTATTTGCAAATGAATAGGGAACACAGGATCCTACCCATACACCAGTTTAAATGGTGAAGTCTTTAAAGCAACCTTAATCCTAGTCCTATCTTCCCATAATGCAAATCTTAGCTGGGTATGCCAGTCCCTAGGGTTGTTCTCTAACAATTTTTTTATTACCCCTAAGAGGTTCTTATTGGTTGATTCTGCAACTCCATTGCCTTGTGGGTAATAGTTTGAAGAATATTTCAAGATAATTTTGTGATCATAAGCCCATGAAATGAACTTAGCAAAAGAAAAGGAAGAGTCATTGTCACATACCAAAGCGAAGGGTACCCCAAACCTAGTTGTGATGCATTCAGTGAGAAACTTGATCACAACCTCTATTGTACTTTTCATGCAAGATATAGCATCTATCCATATTGTGTAGTAATCAATAGCAGTCAAAATAAACTTGTGTCCTATAGAAGAATTTGGGTTAATGAACCTGATAAAGTCTAGCACCCATTGGGAAAATGGTCTTACCTTGTAGACAGGCTGCAATGGTATGACTGAATGGTGTCCTTTTGATGCAGAGATCTGACATATGTGACATGTTCTTGTATGTTGATGGGAATATTTGAACACACACGGCCAATAATAACTGGATCTGAGGATCTGGTGTGCCAATGAGTTTGCAAAACCATGACCTGTGTCGTGTTTCCCATGAAATTCAATGATCACATGTTTAGCCTCCTACTGATCAAGGCATCATAGGTACACTCCCTTGAAATTCTTCTTGTATAGTAAACCTCCTTTGAGATTATAATGAGAGCTCTTCATTCTTAGTGCTTTCCTTTGAGTGGCATTCATTCCCTCCGGACATTGATTGTTGAGAATGAAACTGATGATATCCGCATACCAAGGGTCATTGGAAAGGGACCGAGTAGTGTATTGTTGGCAAATAATGTTCTCACCATCCTTCGCCATGGATTTAGATAGGCCTGTGCCTCTGACAAGTTTCATGGGGCGTATCTCTAGATTGAACACTTGCAAGATGGCCATCCATTTCCCTCTTCTTTCTCCCAGCTCGCTCTACATAAGTAAAGACTTCACAGCAATGTCAGGAACTACAAAAATGATTTGGCTTCGGAGAATGTAGTGCCTAAACTTTTTGACAGCTCTAACCAGCACAAAAGTTTTTTTTTCAAGAGGCAAGTATTTGATCTCAACATTCTTGAATGGAGAGCTCATGAAGGCGATTGGCCTCTCTTCTCCCTCTTCTCTTCGTTGAGTTAAGATAGCTGCACAGGAATGCTCAAAGGAAATAGAGTAGATATAGAATGGCCTCAAGTGGTGAGGACTGTAGCTTCTGAAATGGATCACTTGACCTGTGAAAATGTGGACTTCGCCTCATCACTCCACTCTATCTTGGTGTCTTTCTTCATCATTTCATTTAGTGGTTTTACAATTTCTACAAAGCCCATGATAAAATTTCTCACAAAGTTGATCTTTCCAAAGAAAGACCTCATTTCTTTCTTGCTTCCTGGCCTGGTGATATTTAGAATGGACTCAACTCAGTCTGGATCAATTGATATTCCTCTTTTAGAGATTACGTGTCCCAAAAGTTTCCCTTCAGAAACCCTGAACACGCACTTTTTAGGATTCAAGGAGACTCCATACTGGATACATCTTTGAAGAACTTTGGCTAAGTCTGTAGTGTGTTTAGTCTATTTTTGGAGAAGACTGCCAAGTCATCCATGTAAACAATAATGCATTTACCGATCAAGTCCTTGAATGCTATGTCCATGGCGAGCTAAAAAGTTGCTCCAGTGTTTATCAGACCGAATGGCATCCTTTTGTATGCAAATGTTCCCCACTTTGTAGTGAAGGTTGCCTTCATTATGTCTTCACAGTTAACCATTACCTAATTGTATCCAAAGAAACCATCTAGGAATGATATCATCTGAGATCCATTGACAATTTTCAAGACTTCATCCAGAGGAGGGAGTGGGTAATTGTCCTTTTTTGATGCTCTGTTCAGATTTCTGAAGTCTACACATAGCCTGATCACTCCATTTTTCCTATGGACTGGGACCAAGTTAGCCACCCATGTTGAATGTTGTACAAGGAAGATTATCCTTGCAAAAAGAAATTTTTGAACTTCTTTAAGGATCAGTGGTTCAATCAGGGCATTGACAGGGTGTTGCTTATGTCGGAAGGGTTTAGCTTCAGGCTTCAGAGGGATAGTATGAGTCATTACGGAAGCATCAAATGTCTTTAGATCTTCATATCCCTAGGCTATTGCAGCAATATCTTTCTTCAGTTCCCTCAGTATATCTTTTATGATTGCTTCAAGGCAAGCTTTCCCTATGTAAACACTTCTTTGAGGGCCAAAATTAGCTAGGTTGACAATTTCATATTTGCCTCCTTTATCTTCAATTGATATCTTCTCTTGAGCCCTTGGGTCTGAATCAAAAATTATTTCCAAGACCACCATTCCCTTTGGAATGCTATTTCCTTTTAAATTGAGGACCCCTTCTGTATCACAATCTTCAGGGTTCCAATCTCCTTGATCCCTGTTGGACTCATCAATGATCTATCCTTTGAAAACATTTGAGCTTGCTACAAAAGCTAGAATATGTCAATCATCATCAAAGACTTGAAAGTTCCTGACATTATTAGGAACTACAGGGGTGGAAATCAATTCCACTGAGAATATCTTAAGCTTGGAGCCTTGCATAGGTTCCAGGGTGCTTGTAGCAACAGCTAATGAATCAACTGTCTGATTCTCCTCTCTTGGGATTAAGCTAATCCCAAAACCATCGAAGTCTTCAATCAAGTTCCATACCCGATTTCTATAAGTTGCCAGCCTTCTATTATGACATGTGTATTGGTTGTGCACTTGCTTGATAACAATTTTTGAATCTCCTTTGACCATCAAGGTTGTGACCTTCTTATGTGCGAACATCAGCCCCCGAGTTAGAGCTTCATATTCTACTACGTTGTTAGTCCATCCAAACTGCAACCTATAAGAAGCAAAGAAAGCTTTCCCTTTCAGGCTAGTTAATTCCATTCCAACACCACAACCTGTTTTGGATTTGGATCCATCAAATGTAACGGTCCATAGCTGATCATGAGCTGGGGTTGATCCTTTGGAGGTTATTGTGGGAATTTGGATAGGATGAGTCAGAGGTGGGGCTCCTTGATCTTTTGCATCAAATATAGGGAACGAGTGCTCAATAGGTTCTTTAGGTACACTTTCCAATTTTTGCTCAACTATATCATATAATCTATAGTTATCCTTCTGATGATCACTTGTGCCTTTGGTTAACCCCTTGGGTTTTGGTATACTCGTGAGTGCAAGGGTGTCAAACAAACCTTGGGGTTGCTCCTCATCAATATGTTGATTCAGAAATGTATCTGGGGTAGGATCAATTTGAGAAGGAACTTCCTTTGAAGGTATCTTATCCCTGGTTAACATTATTGCTCCCTTGTATTCAAATGAAAAGTGATCTGCAATGATCTGACGGTGACTTAAGCTAGCTTCCTCAGCTCGGGAAGCTTGATTTAAAATGTCAATGTGGGTTGGCAAGTCAGTTCAGAGTGATTTTGGTAATGCACCCTGCACCAATTAGGGAGTAGAAGATTTTACAGATCGGTATCTTCCCCTAAGACTAGCTGATCCTATTGTAGCTTCTTGATCAATGCTTGTTGGTTTTCATTAATCAGAGGATCAGGGAACTTTGGTATTGGTAGTTCTTTAAGATCAAGAACAAAAAAGGTTAAAATTTCCTCTCCTTTATAAACCCCTATCCCAGTTTCAAAGTAAGCTACCTCATTGGGGCAATCATACTCAGTGATGACATGCTTGAGGCGAGGCTCACTTTCAACCCTAATTTGCATAGGCACTCCCCTCCATGGTAGCCACATATGTGAGAATTCAAGGGAGAGATATCCCCCTATACCTTTCATCAAATCTCTACTTAGCAGCATACCATAAGTCTCGAGAATGTTTGCCACTTGAACATCTATATTGGTTTGAATCCTAGGGTCTGACCCTACTTGCACATGTATGTTCCTCAACTCTCCCAGTACATTAACCTTTGTCTTGTCAAGTTGGATAACCTTCTTATTTGTTTGGACATGGTTCAATCCCAATTTCTTGCATATAGAAAATGGCATAACATTGCTAGAAGCCCCTGAATCTAATAGACAGTTATGTAGGTTCTTCCCACAAATTCTTAAACTTAAAAGAAATGGTGGAGTACCTACCTTGCTTCTATAAAAAGTTGTGTTCATGTCTGCAATAGGTGTCATCTTGTTCTTTCCTTTTGATTTATCAGCTTGCTCCAAAGCCTTCGGCACTATCTCCTGTTGGGCAGGGCACCACTTTAGGATGTCGAAGTATGACAAAGAGGTTTTTTGTTTCTGCATCTCATAAACAATATCAAATTCTATATTATAACTTGCATTAATTTTGAAAAAACCAAGTGAATTACCTCTATGATGGAAGTCAAGTGGGCCTTTTGGTGGAGGAGGATTGTTATCAGCACTTTGATTCTGAGGCACCATGTGATTAGGTGGTACTGATGTGGTAAATGGACTCTTATTCTGATTTCTTAGGAAGTGTCCTCCCTTTGTTTGAAAAGCTTGGGCATCATACATATCTTCCTCGAGTTCATTCTCATCTTGCCTTGGGAATGCAGGTTCTTCCTCAAAGAGGTCATAAGTCATTGATGTATCTACTAAGTCACCTCCTTTGTTTGAATTCCCTTGGAATATTTGGGCATCTACCTATGCCATCTTGACCATCTTTTCCATTTCAAGGCAGTTTACCTCAGAATGGGTTGTAGTATCATGCAGCCTGCACCAGTTAGTCATAAAATTGAGGTTGGTCACATTTAAAGTATGTGACCTCTCCTCATTAGATTGATAGTTATGAGAAAATCCATCATTGTTTGGCCCTGTATTCCATTGTCAGTTGTTATTTGGCCTCTGGTTATGTCCCCTGTTTTGATTTTGATAACCTTGGTTAAGGGAGTTTTGGCCCTGATAACCCCTCTAGCTATGATTGTTGTTATTCTGATAAGTACCCTAATTGTTGCTATTTTGATTAGGGTAGTTACCTTGGTTTTGGGAGGGTTTCAATCAAAGTTGAGCTATGTCATTTGTGACTTGGGACAATGTTTTCTTTAAGGTTTCTACCTCATTCGTGAGTATAACTATCCTTTCACTTTCCACACTCTTAGCAACAAGTGGTTGGCCACCATGATTTGGTGTTCCAATTTGGTTATGATGACCATGCGGACTTTGAGGAACCTATGATTGTTGAAAGAAGTTAGAAGTTCCATTAGCAAAGAATGGAACAGGTGGTTGAGTTTGCAATTTAGACATAGTCCCACAATGGGAAGAAGACATCCCTGGGATAGTATTGAATAAAGGGGTTAGGTTATGCATCTAATACCCTATTGAAGGAAAACTACCTCCCAAACTTCCTTGTTGAGAATTGATTTGTTGTTGCAGCTTGATAGCTAAATGATAGACTTTAGACAGGAAATCAATGTCTATAGGTTGATAAGTCCTTTGTAGGAACAAGCTAAGTAAAGGGTCTATAACCCTAAAGTATGCTTGACTGGCACTATTTTCAGTAACTAGATAGGGGTCTTGCAGTCTACTATACATTTGTTGGAACCTGGTATTGAATAAAGGAAAGGATTCACCTGGTTCCTTCTTGATGGTAGCGAATTGGTGGTACAAAAGGGTTGGATCCACATAAACCCTGAACTGATTGATGAAAGTGTTCTCCAAGTGAGTCCAAGTCAGAATGGAACCTTGTGGAAGATTAAGATACCAATTATACGCCATGTCTTCTAAGGAATAAGGGAACAACCTACAAACTACATCATGGTGAGATATATGAGCACTGGTACAAGCATCCTTAAAAGCTTATATGTGCTCCTCAACACTCCTTGATTCACCATGAACGTATTTTGGATAGAATTTCTCAGGATTCTTAGGTATATCGTGAAAACCTCCAGGAATGGTCCCTAATGAAGAGGGGTTATTCTAAAAAAATGCCATTGGTATCGGTGGTAGTGGTTGAGCCAACTGTTGGATGGTCGAACCAGCTATGGTGGCACTTGAGAAGGATTGGGTCGTGGATTGATGGGTACCCACTAGGGTATAGGTGAAATCCTGGTGGAGTGAGCAGGGCCGATAGGGGTAGTATGATGGTTAAGCCAGTCTTATGACTCTTGTGTCTTATTAGGGTCTTAAGTTCTATCAAAGGTGGTGGATTTTTAGCTGATCAAAGAACTCTACGGGACCTTTCTAGTGAGAAAAACCCAGTATTATCCCACTTTCCCATCTAGGCCCTCCCTCTAGTGCTAGTTTCTTTGTTGATGGTCCAAGTGGCACAACAACAATTAAACAGAATATTACTATCATGTTCTTCTGAAAGAGAAAGATGATCACATGGATATCTTAGCTCCCAAGGTCTTTGTAATCAGTTCTCAACTGTGTTGATTTCACTTAGTGATTAATGTGAACTATAATGTTCAAGGGGCCTACTAGTGTTGAGCTTCTGGATTGTTCTAAGATCAAGGATAAATTTAAACCTATTTTAACTGGGGTTTTAAAGAAACAAAAAAAGATAGATCAAAGCTTGGAACTGAAAAGAATAATAATTCATCCAACTTAACCAGACTTGTTACCTTTCAAGGAATTGCTAACTAAAACTGGAGGACAAAATCAACTTGTGATTGACACACAACTTCATTCATCCACAGTGCTAGTTTTAAAAATAGATTGTAAATCACTATTTAGACAAAACATAAAACAAAACTTCTTTCCTTGAAAGCTTTTCAAATCAAATGATTAACCCAAGATGAACACCATTCTGGAACACAATATGAAATAGATTAGATCTGGTTGCTTCTACTATTAGTGCAACAGGTAAGCAACATTTACAAATTTGGCATAATCACCAGTGTATAGAAAACCTATGATTTCAAATTATTTCCATCTATACTAAGAAAACGAGAAGTATACATTACCCTCTATGTTACATCTAACTCCTAACTGAGAGGACAAGAGAAACTCCCATCATAAAGAATCAGGATGTAGCTCTGTCTACTCTATCCTTCAGAAAATTACTACTCTTGAAAATCTATCTCTAGAACTATCTACTCTATTATCTTTTTCTAATTGTCTCTATTTTTTTCTAACTTCTGACCCCTTTACAAAGAGGCCAAAATGCCATATATACAAAATGTACCAAGAAAGAATGTGTTGGCCCCTATTTTAGGTTTTACAAAATATCTATTGATTGCAGGAGGGTCAGCCCTCAGATCTTTTAGATTAATTTGATTCTACAATAAATGTGTATCCCTACTGTCCATGTTGGTGAAGGATTGCCCCGGGGGTGATCTTAGATCTTTTACAACTACATCATTAACTTCATGCCTTTGTGTCCATCTTCCAACTCCCTTGCATAGCTGCCTTGAATGCTCCAAAGTATCAGCATTAATAGCAATCTTCCTTTTTCTGCCAATAAACTCTAGCTATTCCTAAGAGTTGTGGTTGTTTCTTTCCTTCAGCTTCCTTCCTGCTCTAGACCCTTCTGCACATTGACCATCTCTGGAAGCAGCATTGGGCCTCCCTTTAGATCCGAACACCATCGTTCCCAAGTTGATCCATCGCCTTTGATCTTAGAATGAGTCCATTTCATTTGCATTATGTCGATCTTCTTCATAGGGGTAGTTAGTCAAAGGGCCAATGGGCCACTCCTTTAGCTTCTTCTAATTGGTGGTACATAGGCCACATAAAATTCTCGGGTGGTTAAAGGTCATTCAAATGGAATTGCATGTCAGTGAGACACTAATCATGTCTCCCCGATGTGATTATACTGCATAGCAACCATCGGCGTAGCATAAGATGGTCGACAAGACATCCCATTAAGCTGCGCAAGTCATATTGATACCACAAAACCTATTGGAAAGATAGCATTCCCTCAGCAAGAAATCTCAGCGAGCCTTTCTTTCCTTGGAAAGTGCACCCATGTTGGGAAGACTTTACCCCAAACTCACGCCCTGTCACCGAGACATCTTTGGGTCGGCGAGACCTTTCATCAAGCACATTCAATTACACCAAAGGGATAAATCATGTCAGTGATACCATCGCTAGTCAGCATGACCTTATGTCGAACCCTTCCATTCTCCTTGAGCTCATTCTATAGCGGAAAAACCCTATCAGGTCGGCAGGACCTCATAGCGAAGCTGGCCCATTTCGGCAATGAACTAACTTCAATCGGGAAGACCTTGATTGGTCAAGGATACCTCTCGCCGAAACCACAACTCCTTTGGCAACACCATGGCAAGTCAGTGAGACATTTTTCTGAGCCCTAAATCTTTCGGCGAGCTCATCTCACCGCGGTGAGATTCCATCCTATCGGCAAGACTCTCCATGGTCGGGGAAACCTTATGCCGAATCTACCCCGCTATCACCGAGACTTCCATTTTTCAGGGAAACCTCTCCCTGAACCCACATCCTTTCACCAAAACCAGCAACCATCAGTGAGATGTTTACCATTCGGCCAAACTTCATGGTGCATACATATTTCTCCCCGATGCCGTTTAATTTTGGCAAGAGTTCACCTTGTTGGTGAAACATCTTGTCGAAGCCATCTCTCTCTGTGTGAGATCCTTTTGATGAAATCTCCATTTTGCTGAGACTTTGATGGATCGGGGAGACCTTACACTGATATTACCTCATGTCGGTGATACTTCATACTGACACCACCCCCACCTCTGTCACCGAGACATCACACCGATCAGCGAGAGACATAGAAACTCATAGCGACTGAAATGTCTCGACAACCCTCTGGATTTTGAATGAAGAGAACCAAACTACCAGTCTGCCAGACAACAAGAGGGTCTCAGTAACTCTTTCCTTGAGGAGTTTTATGCTACATGGGACTGAGGCATGCCCTACAGCTGACTTTCTTGAGAGATATCATGATGTGCAGAATTTAATCCTGTATTCAACAAAGAGAACCACAGTAAAGATCACATAAATAGAGGTTAGTTAATCAAAATCATCACTAAAATGAAACCTGGGTAAGCAAGTTGTCATTAAATATTCAAACAAAATGATCATATCAGAGTTCGGGTTTCAAGTCCACCCGTGGAATCTAAGCCAGGGAGGAATTTCAGAGAATTCTGAGCCAAGCGGATTCTAGCAGAATAAACATGAAAACACCCATTAGAAACTTAATCCGATCATTATCAATCAAAGAACAGCATGTGAGATCTCAAAGTAGCACAAATTAATCATAAAATGCATCATCATTCGTTAATGAGTCCTACTACTTCACATTTGTTCACATTTCATCAAATTCTGGAAAAATCCGCACGGGACGGATTTTCACAAAGGAGGAGACATTCATGCAAGTTCAGAAAAAAAAGGGAACAAAGGATTTTAGGAAAATCTGAAGGAGAAAGAAATCTGCGAAGAAGGTGCATCTCTGGAGGCTTGAAAAATTCGAGAAAATCTAGAGGAGGAAAAAAAATCAGGAAAATCCGGTCCATATGGAATTCCGCGAAGACCAAAAATCTTTGAACCACAGCGGCTAGCCAGAGTTTGAACGAGATCCGGAAAAATCCGGATGGGGTGGAAAATCCCGAACTGGGGAGAAAACCTAGATTCCAACTAAAGCAGAACCAAAATCAGATAAAACAAAATACAAACCTAGGAGGAAAATGAAAGGAAATTTCCAAGACCAAAGCCCAAAAAAAGAAGGCAACGAAAGCAAAAAGACAAAAGGGGGGGACCCATTTTGTTCCAGAATAAAATTGGGTGGTTATGCAAGGCATAACAGATCCATTTGTTTCCTTCCATGAACTTTTTCCATTCATGCCCTTTGTTTTTCCAATTGTACATCTCTCTTAGATTGCACGGGAATTTCTAGTTGTATGGGCTGCAATTCTTTTGCTTCACGAGCTGCAATATTTTATTCTTCTCTCCTAGCATTTTTTATTGCACATTCTTTTGGTGTTAGAGGCTTTGGTCCTTTCCTCGGTGTGAAGTTGAATGTTGCATATTCACAATCACAAATAGAAAAAAATTAAGTAATGCACTTTATGAAAGATATTGATAATGCTGATTACATTGCATTTTATTGAACACACCAAAGCATTTTATGAAAGAAGGCAGCAAGCTGTTTGGAATTATCAAACATGTCTATATGCTACAACATTTTTCATACATAAATCTACCAAGGAAGAATGGTAAATGGTATGAATGAATGGAAACTTTCATTAAACCAACTATGTCTTGAGTCACTTGAAATTATCTAAGCACATGATGAAGGTGAATTCTTTATGGCACAAAAAAATTAATAGAAACTTGCACATTAACATTAATGAAAGCTCTTAGGTTTTCCAAATTAGTTGAAAATAAAAAATTTCCCACAACCATCAATAAAAATAAATTTAATGTTCAATTCTATGTGTAACAATGAAGATTAATAAAACCATCAAATGAATGGTCTATAAATTGTAAAAACAAAACAAAAAAACTTGTGTTAAGTTGAATTTGTTTATCTAAGCATGCTGGAAATGGACTACTATAAGCAATGCAAATAGAATTCATGAGAAAATTTGTGTTAAGTTGATGTCATTTATATAATTTTAAACATGAATTCATCTAAATTATGTCATGGTTTTCAATTTTTTCTTCAAAGTCATAAAAATTAAACTTTTTTATGCAACTCCCATCTAATTCAATGTTGAATTATATGTCCAATTGTTATGATTAATAAAATCATTAAAGGAATTTATATTATTTTCAAAAATAAACAAACATACTAAATATAAACATTTCAATATTACCAAAATGAATATATTACCTGAGATAATGTAAAATGATGTAGAAACTTCATGTCTTCATCTACGTTGTTTGGCATGTAAATTAGTGGAAAAAAGGTGATGGACAAGCATAGATTGGTACAACAGGGAGTCAACTACATTAAAAAGGTGTTTCTCTATTGTATTAAGCATTGAACCAAACAAAAGCAGAAGCCTATGCGCCATAATCACAGGGTCAACCCCTATTTTACTATTTCAAGGTAAAATACACATTTGGCACTCACCAAATTTGGAGAGTGCCAAATTTGGTGCTTTGAAATGCTTTCACAATATCAATAGGAAGAGAGTGAGACTTGAGAAAGAGGGAGAGGGGATATGAGTGAGAGAGATTAGTCCTAGTAGTGTGGTAGGGAATAAGACCTGAGAGTGATATAGACTTGAGAGGGATAGAGAGTTATCTAGTTAGGGTGAGGGGAAAGACCTCACAATGGGAGAGGGGTTGGAGTGAAATAGATTGTCTACCCTCTACCCTTAAATGGTAAACCATAAACCCTTAAACCCTCAACCCTCTACCCTTAAACAATAAACCCTTAAACCTTAAAACCCTTAAACCCTAAACCCTAAAACCTAAAACCCTTAAACCCTCAACCCCCTCTCTCTCTCTCAACCCTCGACACTTAAACCCTAAACCTTAAACCTCTACCCCAACCATCAACCCTAAAACCCTTTAACCTCTCTCTCTCGACCCTACACCCTCTACCCTTAAACTGTAAACCCTAAAACCCTAAAACCTTCAATCCCCCCTCTCTCTCTCAACCCTAAACCCTCTACCTTCAACCCTCAACCTTCTACTATATACCATCTACCCTCAACCTTCTACCCTCCACCCTCCACCCTTAAACCATCTACCCTCTACCCTTAACCCTTAAACCCTCAACCCCCCTCTCTCTCTCAACCCTACACCCTATACTCTCAACCCTCTACCCTCTACCCTATACCCTCAACCCGCAACCCTCAACCCTCAACCCTTAACCCTCTCACTCTCTTTTTGTTCGTCTCTTTCCTAAACCCTCAACTCCCTCTCTCAACCCCACCTCTAATTTAAACTGTAAACTCAGAACCAAAACCTCAGAATCCCTCAACCCCCTCTCTCTCAAACCCTAAACCCTCTACTCCCAACCCACAACCCTACCATATACCATCTACCTACAACCTCTACCCTCCACCCTCAACCCTTAAACTGCCTACTCCTCTAACTTTAACCCTTAACCCTAAACCCCCTCTCTCTCTCTCTCTCTACCCTACACCCTCTACTCTCAACCCTCAGTTCTCCACCCTATATCATCTAACCCCAACCCTCGACACTTAAACCCTAAAACTTAAACCCTCTACCCTCAACCCTTGACCCTTAAACCCTAAAACCGTCAACCCTCTAACTATCTTTGTCTCTCTCTCTAAACCCTCAACCCCACTCTCTATCTCTCTCTTGACCCTACACCCTCT
>VDFB02379711.1:70953326-71049248 GCA_007258455.2 Sequoia sempervirens | reverse complement strand
AGGGAGATGGAGTGAGAGAGACAAAAAGACCAATGGGGGAGAGAGAGGGAGAGTGAGAAAGGGGTTTGGAGTGAGATAGATTTATTTAGGTACCTAGGTGGGAGGGAAAGAAACCTAAGAGGGGATTGGACTAACAGAGAGAAGTTTAGGTCACGTGGGATGGAGTGAGACCTAAGAGAGAGACTTCAAAGGGATAAAGAGTTATCCAGTTAGGGTAATGAGTTAGAGAGCGTATGAAAGGTAAAACCTCAACTATCCATCTATGATCATAAACTGTGCACTCTAAGAATTATCAAAGTTGTTGACCAAAGAGAGGGGAAATTTAGGTTTTGTTCCAAGCAATTCATTTGGTGAGTTCCAAATTTGGAACTCTCCAAATGACATCACATTTGAGGGGAGCATGCTCAAATTTTAGCTTTTTAGGATGTGTCCACTTTGAATATTCATAAAATATTATATATTCATTAAAAAAAATATCTGAAAGAATGAGGATAAACTACATGGTGTTAGCTATTTTCTCACCATTGGGATTTTTGAAATTCTAAAAAAATGTTAATCAAAAAGGGGGGAGCCCTCAAGTGCTATGTTGTTTTTTTTTATAAAAAAGGGACTATCTTGAAATTTTGAGTGTAACTATCTTCATTTTCTTGTGCAAATCAGATTTTGTTGATTTCAAAAAAAGAAAAAAAAAAGTGGCATCTTAAGAGCCAAAATTGTGTCAAAAATCCATGCACTTCCCCTTGAATTTAGTGAATGTTTACCTCCTAATGGCCAAATGTTTTCCCTCTATCTTCCTTTTCAAAGTAATCAATTGAGATCTTACAAAATAATTAGTTGGTTGCCAATATTGAGTTAGATTTCAATAAAAGAAAGACCAAGAATCCTCATTCCTTTAGAAGACACATTAGCTTATCAACTCTTATTAGATGAATCTTCCCTTAGGGATTCCAAGAAACCCTTGAGAAAAGATGATCCAAAAAGTGGGTGTTGGTTATCATTCTTAGGATGGTTCTTCTCCATTTTAGCCAAGGGAGTTCAATAAAGTTGTTATGTCATGTGGATAAGTTGGTTCTTATCAGTTTTGGCACATTGAAGATATGCATGTAATTGTAGGGTTGTTGATGACTTGGGGTGATGTAGACCATCTTGGGTAAGAAATCAGACTTACATGTTAACCTTGGTGATAAACTTGTTAGCAAATGGTTAACTATTTATTAAGAAGTGACAAACAATTTATTTATTAACTCCATCTTATAAAAAATTGTGATTTTTTTATTTAATCATTGATAATGTGTTTAAGTTTCCTATTTTGTAGATCCTATGCATTGAAAAACAACAATAGTATCTACAAATATACTTCAGCAGCATATAGAATTTGACAACATATTACAAGGTCTATTTTCTTTTTTATATTTGTAGTGTGTTATTTTATTATGCATAAAATGTCACAAAAGAGTGAACCAAAAAAATCATTGCATACTATCATAGATGTAGAAAGTTATGAATCAACGAATATGAATGAAGAAAAAATAATAGATGAAGTATTGAAAGACAATAATCTTTTTAGGATAATTCCATTTGTATACAACATAGGGGATTGTCTTTTTTACTCTTTGCAATATTTGTTACATATGCACTTCACTTCCATAGAATTGTGAAATAGTATGATTGATTACTGCAAGACAAGGAAATGTCGGTGAGGGTTGATTGCGCTTGATTCTTGATGAATCGAATCATAACCTCACCAAACATAACTACATTTACAAACAAGATCATTCAAAATGGAAATTTAAACTAAGCATTTTACTAAAATTGAAAGCTACAAACTAAGAAAATAGTTGAATTCCTAATCTAGCCCATTTGAAACTTTTCCTCTTTTAGAATTGTTGTCCTGTTGATGTGAAATGATGACCTTTTCCCAATCCTATGATCAGTGAGCCTGTTTCAGTCAATTCCATGGAAGAGAATCGATGAAACCATTGTGATAAATGTATGAAAACCTTTTTTATGCTAAAAATGAGCATGATGCAAGCTAAGTTTACCATGATTTTATGCTAAAAATGCACTAATTATGCTATTGCTAAGCTAATCTATGCTAATTCTAAACTAAAAGATGAAAACCCTAATTCATATACAAACTAAGATGGATGCATGGAAGCCATTAATGGATGTTCTAAGCTATGATGCAATTAGATAAGCTAAAAGTGAGTAAATATGAGAGTATGGATGCACATGAATTCAACAGCATGACTTTGCTCTGAAAGATGGATCCATTTGTCTCCAAATAGTGACCTATTTATAGGAAAGCAAATAAGGAATGAAAGGTTGAGATCAAAAAGATTAATCAACCGTCTAAGATGAAGGAGATGAGAGGCATGTATCATTGATCATGGATTCTCATCAACATGATGAGATTTTAATCAAAGGTTCACACTTGCCTCAAACAAACACACTTTTGACCTGCTCACATAGGTCAAAGGTGACTTGTTCAAAAGGTTGAAGGTTAAAACTTACTCAAGAAGCCAAGTGAAAATATCCATTTTCAAATGATGGAGGAATAAGAATATTCTTTAATATATTCCTTTAGGTGAGGAAAAAGGCATTTTTGCAAGTTTTAATTGTGCAAAAAATGGGATAAGGAATATTCTATGGGAATATTCCCTTTGCTTAGAGGAAAGTTAGATTAATTACTAATTAAACAAGATTTAATCATGCAATTACGGGATTTGGAGGAATTGAAGAGATTTATTAATTAAATGATTTAATAAATGGGGGAGATGAAATGATATTTAATTAAATAACTTAGGTTTATTTAATTAAATAAGATGACTTAGGGAATTAAATGAAAAATTTTGATTTATTTAATTTAATAGGATGAAATGTTAGCATGAAGGGGTGAATTAACCCAATTTAATTAATTAGGCCAATAGATGAAAATGATGTAATTAATTAAATAGCTAGGATAATTTAATCAATTAAATGAAAAGAGGATGGGTTAAAGAGGGGATGATGTTAGTAAATCTGTTTCAAGTGTATGATATCGATTAGGACATTTTTTAGTGTCTACATTTGGCCCCTCTTTGAAGTAAGGTACCTGTTGGTTCGGTTCAAAGAATAATGTTTTTTCAGATTAAAACTACTACTTAAATCAAAAAATTAAAAAAAAATCTTTTCTTTTTTGGATGCCCCAACGGAAGGATAAAGCTGACTCCCTACTCCCTCGAGAAATCGAGCGAAAATTTTGAACTTTTTGTTGATTTCTTGATAAAGGTTACAAGCTGCCCCAAGGGTCCAAAAAGGCTTGTGGGATGCAATAATAATGCCAAAAACGAAAAAAATGATGCAAAATTAGGTCTAGATTGGAAAAATTGATGAAAATGAAAATAAACCCTATCTTCAAGGTTAAATTAGGGCAAAAAACCCTAATTTTCTAGCTTGAATAGGCCAAGAAAGGTCATTTTCAATTCAATTGTGCATTCACACTTAAGAGATTCTTGCGATTTCAGCTTTGACCCTCCGACGAAATGGCACGCCTAGAGCTTCCCAAGCACATGTCTAACAGAGTTTGAGAGTTCTAGCGGGTTCCAAGTGCAGGACCACCAGTATGTAACTCCAAACTTGATTTGAAATTTTGATGCATTTATTACGCTTCAAAGTTTAAATTTTGGTGACGTCACTATATAGTGTCGCCCAAATTGAAATCGGCAACACCCAGATGAAACATAGTGACACATATTTATATTACGACGCTATTTGAGATTTAAAATTAGGGTTTCTAATTTTAAATGGAAACACATATCTTTTTGGCGACGCACTTTCCAATTTAGAAATTAGGGTTAGGGTATGCCAAAATTTAAATCATGACACCAGCTTATTTGGTGACACATGTTTCGATTTGAAATTTAAATGCATCGGGCATCATAATTTGAAATTTGAATATAGTGACGCTATTGAAGATAGCAATGCTATTGTGATTTTTGAGCTGCAAATTTCAAATTGAGCCAAATTTTGATGATTTCCTGACACTGTGTGCTTCATGGATGCAAGAGGCCTTTCCACCACTAATGTCAAGGGAGAATAGGGCCACCATTTTGGAGAGACTAGATGATTTTTTAGAGTTACACCAAGAGAACTTGGGAGTCATCCGCCTCTGGTATGTTGCATATGCACCTATGATTCAGACACATCTAGTGATAATGATGACTCTATGCGAGATGGCACAACGAGACCTCATCCTTCCACCTTCTGATAGGCAAGGTGACAGTGACTTTGGAGGATGTTTGGTGTATACTGTATTTGTTGATTCACAAAGATCGTGTGATTTATGATACTGATGTTAGGTTCGATGCCTTCCTTGAGGTCATGGAGATGGATCAAATTGCATTGGTTACATCACAAATTGACCTTGAGTCATATATAGGTCATGTGTCGACCTTCCGATTGATCACTGCAACTTTCATTTTACATTTGGTTGCCATAGATAGAGGCAATAGAGGATCATCCCAAGATGGGGATTGGTGTGGCATCATATGTTGCATAGGAGGACACTTTTTACATGGGGGCCTGTGATGCTAGCCTCCTTATATCATGATTTGCATGATTTTGTCTATTGTGATGGGAGAGCTATTGGTGTAGGGGTGACTCTGCTAGATATTTGGGCATGGAAGCACATTGTCATGCTTTAGCCCATTGTTCAGATGGAAGACCTGGAGCCAGATGATCCCATCATTTGGAGATACAAAGGTGCCATTACCCTCAAGCACACTAGACAGATTGGGCTTCTGTATTGGAGATGGGTGATTGATGACATGATAGTTTTATGTTGGTTCCCATGGCTACAGATGTCACCATGGTTCAATGATATTCAACAGCTCTATTTTTCCAGGCAAACCCGATACATGTAGGGTCGAGAGCACCACACTATTGAGAGATATCTATGAGACAGGGTAGCATGGTAGTTTAGAGAGGTCCAAGACAAACCTAATGATGCATATAGGGCCATTTTTGCAAGATCGATGAGAGAGGTTTGTTGGAGTTAAAATGACACTGAGAGGGGGGGTGAATCAGTGTTATAACATATTTGACCAATTTTTAAAGATTCAAAAACATAGATCAGATTTGATCTCAATATTACTATGATTAAAGCATTCATCAATTGAATGTAATCATTCATAAACAGAATTGAGAAAAGTAATAATTAGTGAACAGAAACAACAACACTATAAAGCAAAGAGCACATAGAAGAATAAAGAGACAAAAGCTTTTGCCGAGTGGAAAACCCTCCTGGGGTATAAAAACCACTCCTAAACTACCTTACTGGCTTTATCTTCAAAACCACTATTAACAATGCCTTATAGGTTAATTTTTTAGCACCAACTCAAGGAGCACCAACCCCTCATTTAGAGACACCAATCTCAAGGAGCACCAACCCCTTACTCAAATTTCAAAATTACACTCATAATATCAGAGGATCTCTCTGTTTTCAGTTAAACACATATTTCTCTGTTTTCTCATCTACAAAATACCCTAAGGATTACAACAGAGAATTACAATCACCAACTTTTACTATTTTCAACACAGGTTTATAAATACATTTCAAGTATGTCAGTTACGAAGAAATCTTCAAAAAGCATTTTTCACTAGATTCTAATATTCTCTTGCTGATTTTTTAATATGAAGCTAAATAATGACAGACTATAGATGATGGTAAAAATCAATAGTAACGCTTATCTAGAGAACTACAAATCATCCATTATTTCAAAAATGCAACTACTCAAAAAGGAAACTCAATGAATATTTTGCCATGTAATGATTGTGAGATTTGATGCCAATCCATGATGTCGACTTGCCACTATCTTTAGAAATTCACCATGCTGGCCACAATGTATGAGTTTTCAAAAAATCATTTGATGAGACAACAATTGCCATGTGGTCTGTTCTTTCCAATTGCTGAGACATCGAGACAAGTATGCCAAAGTCAATTATAACGCTGATCATTCCTTTGTCCCTGTACGTCGCCATGACCTTCTACCATCGGGGAGAAACCATATCGAAGATCCTTATGTTTCCCTGAAATCACATTTCTATTATTTATTTCAGTCGCTGAGACACAAGAGTCTTTCTCACCGAGATTCCCTTTTTGTTTCATTCACTGTCGCTATAGCCTTTTGATATCGGAGAGACCTCCTATAGAGCACACCATGTCTTTCTGAAAGTCATCCTTTCATCCGGTGTCACTGAGACACTTCAATACCTATGCTGAAAGTCACTTTACCACTGTCAGTCATCCCTTTGTTTGTCAATGTGACATTCTGCTATCGGGGAGATGTTATGTAGATTTCATTGTGTTTCACTGAAAGACTTTATCTCTTGTAAGTCACTGTAACATAATGGTTCTCTTGTCGATGAGACCATCCATTCTATATATGTCATTGTAACTTCAAACCATCAGGGAGACATCTTGTAGATCGTTTCAGTCATACCAAAACACCCAAAATTCACACCTGTTCATTGAGACAAGTCAGATCCTATGCCGACAAAGACCTTTTCGTTTTCCATCGGCGAGACCGGAGGTCACTCGCCAAGACCTCTCACCGAAAACCCTAGCTCTTACTAAAGAGACTACCTTTATGTTTTCGGTCGGTGTAACAAATCGAATTCACCAAGACATTATATCGATAGCCATTAGTTTTACCGATAAGTCTCCATATGCATACGGTCGGTGAGACACACTTGAATTCGTTGAGATACTAGACTGAATACACCAAGTCTGGCCGAAGTGAATCTTTTAATGCGCCCGTTGGTGAGACCAAACGAGTTCACTATGACCATATAACGATGCCACAACTCTCGCCGATAGACTTCCACATGCACTAGTCGGGGAGACATTTCAAGTTCGATGAGACACTACCCTGATAACAAAACTCCTACTGATAAGTTCATCTTCCTTCAGCCGGTGAGACAATATGTCTTCGCTAAGACATCATTCTTACAGGTATAACTTATGCTGATATGAACTTTCTTGTGTCATTCACCAAGACACAAAGTGCTCGATGAAACAACATGCTGATAGGGATTTCTTACGCTGATGAACCACCTCATGTATTAGTCAATGAGACCCGACTCATTCGGTAAGACCTCTTAGCTGTGAACAAACCTCATGCCGATAGAATTTTCTTTTGTCACTAAGACCATGATCAATGTCACGCCAAAAGCTACCTGTATGTAAAATCAAATCGTTATGACATCATAAACGTCTTGCCGATAGGCAACACAGACATTTATCAAAACAAATGGATCGGGGAGACCCTAGCATTTTCACGCTGAAATGTTCTTTTTTCTGTCACCGAGACAATGTACAAATAAGATAACTAGAGACTACACAAAGCTCAAACTGATCAGTACGAGCTCAAACTAATTAGTACCAAAGATATTAAAATTCTAAATGTAAGTTGTCCACTGAATGCCAAGACAAGTAAACCATATAGACAAAACTATATCAAGATAAAGCATGAGAAACCAATCTGAAACTGTCAACAAGTAGAATCAACTGAAAGGGATTTTGACATCAAGGACAAACCATATGATCACAAGTGAGAACCAACAAGGTTCCCACATGGGGACCGACTATCCCAGCTCCAGAGGTCGTAGAGAGATTTAGACAGTTGGTGGCCCAACCTTGGGCATATGATCAGGGATAGGTAGTAGCTCAAACTACACCTACATATGATGCTTGGTTTGTCCCTCCCCAGCGATTGATGAATCTGATAGGTGTTCCTCCCAGAGGGATACCCAGAGGTAGATGACTTGGGAGAGGTAGGCGACAGGATGGCTTGGATGGCCAGGATGGTCAGGTTTTGGGGGATCCTCTAGTTGTACAGTAGTAGCCTCCAGTTCAATAGTAGCTAATGCCACCACCACCGCCAAATTCTCAAGATGCTTAGATACAACAGCTGCAGCAACATGTGTAGATATTGACTGGTGAGCAGGATCAAGCCTGCCAACAGGTTTTGGTTATTGATATTAAGCGAGAATAGGCTCAGTAGCAAGTGGTTGTGGTTACAACTAAGAGTTATCAGGCATTGCAAAGACTACAAGCTATGAAAGTAGAGAGATACCAAGAGGTTTCTAGGTGCCAACAGATCGAGGCGATGATGGTGGCCACCCATGGTTGGACAATGTCAGCATGGCTATATAGAGAGGAAATTATCGAGGCTGCATATTATAGGAAACATTATCATCGTGATGTTCTAGCATCTCTGAGACAACCATATTTTTCATAGCACAATGACACGACCTCGAGCAAAGGATCAGTTTGAGAGGTAGGCTAGAGAGGGTAGCAGCCATCAGGGCTAGCTATCATGTATAAACAATTTTTTTGATTTTTCCCCATTCTTTATCATAGATATACATTTATGGGATCCTTTTTGATAGCCTCGTGGATATTGTACTTATCATTGATATACATATATTGATCCATATTTTGTACCATGACATTCATTTTTTGATATATATATAATACAGATACGGATGATTCATGATGTGATGTGTTCACTTTATTTCATGTATGGATGCAATGTTATGTTCTTTTTCATTATCTTTTCACAATATAACATGGATGGATGATTATGAGATGCAAATGTTATGGATGCAAATGATGTAGATGTATTTCGTTTTTTGTATATTTTGTATGCATTTTATGATGACGATGTATGCATGTGGATGTATGGATGGATAAAGAAAATGTTTACACTTTGTAATATGATATGAGATGTATTCTTATGAAATTTGATGTAACGATTTAAGATGCTTAGAATAACAAACCCATATTATTCATCACAACTCAAATGATAATGTAGAATGTATGATGTGATATGCAATGATTATGTTGATGGATGTTTTATGATTATGCTATGATAATGAGATGCATGTATGTTGATGATTTGTGGATGCAAGGTGGATGCATTGATGATTTTTTTGTTGACTGTCATGATACCAAGTTAGTGTGGAGAGAAGATAGAAGAATGAAGAATGAAGAATGAATGACCGTTGATGATGATTGCTTAAAAATATCCAACAAGTCCTTGATCCATTGAGACTTTATTAGAGATGGTAACGAGACAATGCAAAATCCAGGATGAAAATGTAGGATGGGGAGATGCTCACACTTTGGGATTGGGAATTTTTGTCATTCCTTATTGTTTGATATAACACATAGACACGATGCATCAAGGTATTGATAACTAGGACAACATTGTATCTAGTGTAATAGACTTTGGCTTGAAAAACAAATAAGATAGTTCTTGTTCACATCTTGACATACGAAATTTCATTGGAATGCAAGTTAGAAGCTTAGAATATATTAGACCAAAAAAATGCAATAGTCAACAACATACCCTGAATGACCTTCCAACACACAACTAAGCAAGTATTCGCCAAGATTATTTTACAAGAGTATCCACAAGCACATTAAATGAAAGATAATGATCGATTCCTTGTTCCTTTCTCTCTAAATCATTTTGTTAGACATCATTGAGAGGTCCTTGGAATGGTTCATTAAGATAAATCATAAGAAAAGATCAAAGACAAACAGTCGGTGTTATCTATAGCTCTTACCTAGTTTAGGTTTAGCTTAAGTGATGTCTGATACTGATGTCCATCACAGGAAGGATACATCCTAGGACATGTTGATCATAAGTTGTTTAATGTTAGGATGATGATGCTAAGATGAGTTGTTGCTATAAACTTCATTAACGCATTTACCTATGATTTAGATGTTAGATTTTAACTTTTAGGTTCCCACTTTACTACAACTTGCTATACTTTTTTTCTACTTGTTTCGCCAAAGGTTGAAGATGATGATTGATTTATTATGGGTGAAATTTTATTACGGGTGAAAGCAAGATGGGATGGATGGGTTTTGGATTTTCTAGAATATTTCAATGTTTTTGGTATTTTAAAATATTTTGAGGCTATTTTTGGTCTTTTTTTGAAAGTTTATGCAAATTTTTAGGATTTTCCAAATTTTTGAAGCTATTTAGGGTTTTCTGAAAATATTTTGAGGCTTTTTAGGTCTTTTTGAATGTTTTCTATTATTTTTGGATTTTCAATTTTCTAATATTTTTGTGTTTTCTTATAATATTTGGATGTTTAGGGATTTTTTAATATTTGAATGTTTAGAGGTTTTCTGAGAATTTCCTAGTTTCAGCCAAGAACCTAACCTAAGAGACCTATCTTAGGGGCCTCAGGGGCTAATCAAAGATTATCCTTACCTACATTATATAGGCAGAGACCACGTAGTTCGACTAACTCAACCCATTTATAAGATGAAGATATGAACAAATGAGAGATGATAATTTATTATGATGGACTCCTAAAAGGACTAACCTAGGGTGTCTCAGGGGCACATCAATGATGGCCTTGCCTACATTCAAGCTCAAAGACGATGTAGTTTGACTAAATCGACCCATTTACAATATGAAGATATGAACAGATGAGAGATGACAGTTTATTATGATGGACTCCTAAAAGGACTGACCTAGGGTGTCTTGGGGGCACATCAATGATGGTCTTGCCTAGGTTCAAGCTCAGAGATGATGTAGTTCAACAAGAGGACTCTATTTTTTTGGATTTTTTGATGTTTGACCTTTTTAGGGTTTTTTTTATGTTTTCTGGATGTTTTGGATTTTAGCCTTTACAATTTTCTAAATGTTTTTGGATTTTAGCTATACTGGATTTTGTAAATGTTTTTGGATTTTTTGGATAATATTTTATGAATGTTTTTGGTGTTCTCTGATAAGATGTCCAATGACCTCAAGATATACAAGAACCTGATTGTAACTCATAATGAAATGCCCCTAGTGTGACATGTTAGCCTACTTGATAAAGGTAGGACAGACTGACCTTTGGAATATGCCAAGTAGTGCTAAAGGTTTCATGATACCTCATAGTGTCAAGCCATGATAAGGCATGGATGAGGGATAAATGGTGATGCAAATAATGATAGGTCAAAAGAGCCAAAGAATAGATAGAGATGTTTTATTAATGCAAGATGCCTATTTTCCAGGTTTTCACCAAGGTACTTGCCCAAAGCACCACCAAAGTAGTTTTCACTAGAGGATGATTTTTTTCTTTACTTTTTCAATCATTTTTGTAATTTTTTTGGATTTTGATTATTTTATGATTTTTTGGTATTTTTTGATTTACACCCTTCAAGATTAGGCATAATATTTTTTGAGATGCAAGCTATTGCTTGGCTCTTGCAAAGGTTCACCTTCAGGGGTTGACAGTTGGTATGCTCATGATCTATAGCTTGTTGTGATGAAAAAGGGACCTAACCAATTAGGCTTAAACTTTCCTTTGTTGTCTTGATCTGGAAGGTTCTTTTTATTCTACTTTAAGACTAGATCGCCTACTTGGAATGACTGACATTTGATTCTCTTGTTATAGCTTTGTTTTAGTTGATTTTGGTATACATGCAAGTGATTAAGGGCATCAAGATGATGTTCATCCAGGAATTCCAACTCATTCAATCGAGACACTCTATATTCTTCCTCAGTTATTAGGTTTTGTAGTGATACTTGCAATGATGGGAGCTCTACCTCAATAAGAAAGATGGCTTCTGAAACATAGACTAGGGAGAAAGGGGTTGCACCTGTAGGTGTGCAAATATTCGTTTGATATGCTCAAAGAGCAGGATTTAGCTACAGATGCCAGTCATGACCAACTTCATTAACTATTTTCTTCAGGATTTTCAGGATAGTTTTATTCGTAGCTTTTGCTTGACCATTGCCTTGGGGATAGTATGGGGTAGAGAATCGGTGTTGGATGTTGAATTTTTGGCACAACTCTTTTACATCCTAATTTTTAAAAGGGGTTCTATTATCTGAGATGAGGGAGGATAAACTTTTTATGGCAAATTTTCAAGGTTTTTCTGCCATAATGACCATAATCAAAAGAATATTCAACTAATTTTTAGAAAAAAATTTAAAACTCTTCAAAATTTGTTTACTTGTTATATTTTCCATTCTATTCATGTAATTTACTTGTCATATCTTAAATAAAATATAATTCAAATAATAAATTCAAATATATAAAATAATCTAATAACAAATTCAAATAAATAATATATTTTTAATATATTATATTATTAATTTAACAACATATTATAATATTATAATATATATACTATATAATACATATGTAACATATATAATATCTAATATATAATTTTAATATCATATTATAATATTATAATATATATACAATATAATATGTAACATATATACCATCTAATATATAATTTAATATATCAGATAATAATATTATAATTTTATATTTTAATTTTAAATTATGTAATATATTATCTTTTTAATAATTTAATATATTATATTATTAAATATTTTTAATATATATTATATTAGATTATATATTAAATTAAATTAGCATCTAACATATTAAATTAATCTTGTTAGTTCTTGTGATGGAACTATAGGCAAGGCCAAATTTTAACTAGTGATTAATGTTTTGAACTTCAACCAATCAAAATTGATTATTTTCTTTTATACATTATATTTGAAGTTTTTTTCCAAAGTTAAATACATGTTTTTTAACTTTTCTAATTTTCAAAATTATTTTTCTTGAATATCATTAGCTAAAAAAATTTAAGCGATTTTACGGAATTGAATATAACATTTCTATTTTGCAATTTTTTTGGCTTTTTTTAGACTTTTTTTTGCCACTTCTTAGTTAATATTTGCATATCTAGAAATGCAAAAATTATGACAAAGTTAAAATTAGAAAAATCTTAGCAATAAAAAATCTTCACCATAAAAAATGTAAATGCCACATTATTTGTAGAAATTTAGGGGTTTGAGATGCACGTTTTTTTCTATTAAGCCTAGAGGTGCCACCGTCAGTTATGAAAAAGACGTTATGACATAGGGAATGGCATTTTCACATGGTGGAGTGAATATAGTTTGCATGCATTAAATCCTAGGAGTTTGAATAAACACAAAACAAGAAGAAACATGAATAAATGGAAGAACACATGGCATATTAAAAGTAGTCACTATGGTTAAAGAAGGCGTATGTTTCCACTAATTTAGTATTCTTGGGTGTAATCTACCTTTGCATTGCAGTCATTTTGAATTTTTGGGTATTGCTCAAAATCATAGATTAAAAGAAATAATACAAGGAGCTAACCCAAGTCTTAAGATATTTCTCTCCATCTCTGTTCACACAAAGGTGTAGGTCTATGTAAAAAAAAATTTCATATTTTCATAACATCAATCTACAATTTGTTGAATTCTTCATTCATTAAGTTTTGATAATTTCACACATATAACCCCTAACATGCTTATGTGCTTCATTACTATTTTTCAACAAGATTGTCTATATAGGCTTGTGTTTCCCCTAAAAAATTTGCATGACAATTACTTTAGATTGTGAGAAATACCCTCTAAAATGACACAACAAATCTGTTAATACTTTTATTTTATGTATAAAAATTTTTGTACAATCAATTTGATGAAATACTCGAATGACTTAGAAACAACTGAAGTCATATGTTGATAGCCGTGAATTGGTGAGGTAATTTCCTATAGTGAAAATTAGTTTCAAATACAAGAATAAATACAAGGCTACAAACTATTTGACAAATAATTGAAGTAAGATTTTTTAAAGAATTGAATAAAATTATTGCACAAGAATTATTTGATAAAATAATCACAAGAGTTGTTTGTCTATAAAACTTATAGATACGTGAGAATTGTTTGTTGAACTTTTTAAAGACAAACCATCAACACAAATATTGTCCAAGTAAGCATTTATCCCAACACTTGTTAATTCCCAATTTCCCAATGATAATGGTTCCCAAAACAAACTCATTAATGGCACACAAACACAATATAATTGTTGTCATGACACCCATTGATAGAACGAGGGTTGATTGAGAAAATACTATCTCACTGCTTTGAGTTCTTGATTTGAGAACCACTAAGGTGTTAAGTCTTTCACCCTACAACCTATAGGTCCTCTACCTTTGAGGCACCCTCGGTTCACTTTATCAACCCTGCTATCATTGCAATCTGCTGCTACAAAACATTATTTGGTACTCTTTCTTCCACTTGCACTATCTAGCCTTTTATTCCTCAAAAGACCAGTCACTCCTCCATTCTGCCAACGTTGTTACAGGGGTGTGTGGCACTTTCCAAAGTCTCCAAAGTCATCTTTTCCAATGCTTAAACAATCACCAAGCTTCCGTTCTCCATTGGTTTCCTGAAAAATAGAGTTCTTGGTTCTTGGGCAGGCTACAAGCCTCAAACCCTTTTAGCCCTCTCAACTCAAAGGACAAGGCTAGAACTCTTCTATTCCCTCTAATTGTGCCAATCTTTTTATTGTTTCTCTGGTTCTTTTCCCAAGCTCTGACAGCTTCTTTGGAGATGGATGCCTTTCTCTGCCCGTACAGGGGAAAAATCCAACCTAGGGTAACCTAGGGTTTCTTAAGGCTCTTCATTGGCCTATTCTGCCTTTTCTGACCACAAAAGCATTAAAGAAACTTTTGGTTACTGTTCCACACCTCCTTAGCACTGTCTGCAATCACAATACAAATCAGATTTTAAAAATACCACCCCTGCCACGTTGGGATTTTGCTCTCTTGACTGTATTTTCTAGCCGGGTTCCCAACTCGCCTAGAAACAGTCCTCCAACTTGCAAAAGGAAACTCTAATGACTACTTTATGTACACTATTTACATGTTTGGAGCCTAGCATTGCTTCCCCTGTGTCCATACTGCCTGGTGCGAGCAGAAACAACACTAACACTCCATGTTTCTGGTTTATTTCACCAGTCAAAAATAGAAATAAAGAAAAATAGATTTAACAAAATACAAAAAGTGATGGAAAAACTGTTTAAAGATCCAAAAACATAACTTTACAAAGATGATTTACATGCCATAGAAACTAAGAAAAGACTTATTCCATTTCAAATATTACTGCCACGCCAACAAAAACAGAAAAACCAGATCTGTTCACAAAAAATGTTTGTTCCTCCTTATTTTTCACAACTGCCATCATCAAAATACCACACATCTGCTCAAAATGTCGGGCTCCTTCTCCCCAAACTGAAAAAAAACAGTTAGGTTTAAAACTCGAGCTCAAAAGTGGCCAAAAATCACGCGTTTGAAAACACACGTGTTTTCGAATTTCAGCCAAAACTTCAAGAAACGCCTACAAACTGATTCCTAATTTATTCAAAAGTAAACCTAAGCTTCAAGAAGGTCCCCTTACACCTTATCAATGGTGTATGAGACCATTACAAAACAAAACAAAAATATTAAGAGCAAAACATTAAAAATACGCTTGTATTCAAGTAGGTGCTCCTGCACCATTCTCCCCCTCTCAACACAAAGACGAAGAACTGGAAGGTGGTATCAGTTTCAGGTCAATGCCAAGCTTCTTGAATTGATCCTCTTGTACCCATGTAGCCTCTGAGTCAGGTTTGCTCTTCCACTTGATAAGGTGCTCCATGTATACCTTATTCCTTGTTGCTTTCTTCACCCTGGACTCCAAGACCTTCTCTACCTGAGCTTTCTCTTGACTTGAAAGGGGTATATTACTGATATCCTGAAAGATTTCCTAACTGTTCTAAAAGTCATCATTGACTGTACCCTTGTACCTGATCAAATCAGCAACGTCGAAGACTGGAGATATACCCAAATCCGATGGAAGTTCCACCTTGTATGCATTCTTTCCGTACTTAGCTATCACCTTGCATGGTCCTACCCATTTCATTTGCAACTTGGTGGAATCCCCTTCTACAATCTAGATTTGTTGAGGTGAACCATCACATAATCACCCACCTGGAACCTTGACTCATCAACTTTATCCTTCAACTTTTGTGTTGCTGCTGTGATTGTTTTCTTAACTTGCTCATGAATCTCCTTCATGGTTTGAGTGAAGTCTTCTGCATGTCCACTCCTATTCTCCATTGTTCCAAGGTCTCTGAGCTCACAAATTCCTCATGGATGCATCCCATACACAACTTCAAATGGGCTTTTTCCTGTAGTTCTGTTCACACTATCATTGTATGCATATTCAGCTTGGGAAATCACCATATCCCAGGTCTGTCCATATTCCTTTGTCAAACACCTCAATAGGTTACCTAACACTCTGTTAACCACCTCGGTTTGACCATCGGTCTGAGGATGGTAAGCTGATCCAAATGATAAATTAGTTCCCAATCTGCTCCATAGTGTTTTCCAGAAATGACTCATGAATTTTACATCCCTATCTGAGACAATGCTCAATGGCAATCCATGGATTCTCACAACTTCCCTGAAAAAGAGATGGGCAATATAGCTTGCATCATGTGTAGTTTTGCAAGGAATAAAGTGACTCATCTTGCTAAATCTGTCCACAACTACAAAAACACTGTCAAAACCAGATTTAGTCTTGGGAAGACCCACCACAAAATCCATACTCACACACTCCCATGGTCTGTTCGGAATAGGCAAAGGCTGATATAACCCAGCATTGCTAGCTCCCCCTTTGGCTCTCATGCAAACGACACACTGTTCAACATACTTTCTGACATCTCGTGCTAACTTAGGCCAATAGTAAAACCTTTGTACCAGCTCTAAAGTTTTGTTAATACCAAAGTGCCCACTAAGACTGCCATTGTGTTTTTCTTGGATCAGATTTTCTCTCATTGATCCTCTTGGGACACACAATAGATTTCCCTTGAATAACAACCCATTTTGCAATGTATACTCAGCATATTGACTGTGAAAATGATTTGCAAAGTCTGAACATACCTTGTAGGCTTTGGAAAAGTCTTCGTCATCACCATAGAGATCCTTAAAAATTTCCAATCCTATGCTTTTCAGCTGTATCTCTTGGACTGTCAACATCCTCCTGCTTAATGCATCTGCCACTTTGTTTTGCTATCCCTTCTTATTCTTAATGGTAAATGTGAAAGCTTGAATGTACTCCATCCATTTCAAGTGCCTATTGCTTAACTTCTCCTGGGTATTGATATAACTAAGTGCTTGGTTATCCGTGAAGACCACAAACTCTTTGGGCAGCAAATAATGTCTCCATTTCCTAAGGGACTGCACTAAAGCATAAAGTTCCAGGTCATAGGTGGAGTATTTTTGCTTAGCTTCATTAATTTTTTCACTAAAGAAGGCTACAGGCCTACCTTCTTGGCTAAGGACTCCTCCTACTGCTACTCCACTTGCATCACACTCAACTGTAAACAATTTATCAAAACTAGGCAATAACAAGATAGGTTGTGTTGCCACTTCTTTTTTCAACTTTTCAAACCCTTTATATCTAAAGTCCACTTAAACTTTGTTTTCTGACCACCCTTGATTGTATCTAACACTGGTGCACATATACCACTAAAATTCCTTATAAACTTCCTATAGAACTGAGCCAAACCATGGAAACTCCTTACCTCAGTTGCTGTGGTTGGTGTAGGCCAGTTTAGGATAGCTTCCACCTTACTTGGATCCATCTTCAGCGTTCCTTGAGATACCACAAAGCCTAGATACACAAGCTCTTATTTGAAGAACTCACACTTTTCAAGGTTGATTGCCAACTGTTCTTCTTGCAACCTTTTGAGTACCATCTCTACATGCTTCAAATGCTCTTCTGCTGTCTTACTGAAAATCAGTATGTCATCCAAGTAAACTACCACAAAAATCCCTGTGAAATCTTTAAGCACCTCATTCATTAGTCTCATGAACGTGCTAGGGGCATTCGAGAGGCCAAATGGCATCACTTTCCACTCATACAAACCATCATTTGTCTTAAAAGCTGTCTTCCATTCATCACCTTCCTTAATTCTGATTTGGTGATACCCGCTCTTAAGATCTAGCTTAGTGTAGAATTTTGCACCTCCAAGGCAATCCAATAAATCTTCAATCCTAGGTATTGGAAATCTATACCTAATTGTGATTCTATTAATTGCTCTAGAATCAGTACAAAGTCTCCATTTACCTCCTTTTTTTGTTGCCAAAACAACTGGGACTGCACATGGACTAATACTCTTTTGAATCAGACCTTGACTCAGCAACTCTTCCACTTGTCTTGCCACCTCTTTGTTCTGCTCAGGGTCAGTTTGTAAGCTGCTTTGTTAGGCAATGAGGCTCCAAGTATGAAGTCAATTTGATGACTTATTGCTCTCTTGGGTGGTAGAGTTGATGGTGTTCCATCACTCACTATGCTCTTGTATTTGTCAAGCAAGTTTTGGACTGCTGCTGGTAACATGTCCTTTCAGCCTTTTCCTCTTCTTTGGGCTGCATCATAATCACATACCCTTCATTCCCTTGGTGTAGGTCCTTGATGAACTCTTTACCACTGCTCAACATAATGTTTGGAACCTTGGATTGCCCTTCATCTTCCTCAACCAATGATTGTAGCTTGAAAGTTTTTCCATCCTTCGTGAACTCAATGGTATTTTCCTTTCCATGATAAACAACACCTCTATCATATTGCCATGGCCTGCCAAGAAGAAGATGGCATGCATCCATGGGTAGTATATCACAAATCAGCTTGTCTTTGTAGCCTCCAATCGAAAATTCCACTGTAACCTGCTCATTCACTAAGACACTTTGCCCTTTGTTCAACCATGTGACTTTGTAGGGATTGGCATGAGGTACCTTCTGCAATTTTAACTTATTTACTGCCTCCTCAGATATTATATTGTCCGTAGAACCAGAATCTACAATAACCTTGCATACCTTTCCCAATATCTTGCACCTTGCTCTAAACAAAGCTCTCCTTTGCTTGGGTTCTTCCTTGACCGGTTGTCTGATCAGCACTCTATTAAACATTAGACTTTCACCTACTTCTGATTCAATATGACTGATCTCAGGTGTTTTTACACTCACGGTGTCCTCTTGTGCATAAGCTACTCTTTTCTCGTTGCTAGATAAAGCTTTCTCTGGGCACCTATAAGCTGGATGGCCTAGCTGGTTGCAGTTGTAACACTTCATGGTGGAAAAGTAGGAGTTACTTCTGCCTGCTCCTCTTCCTCTGTTTGAACCTCCTTGAGGTCCTCTTCCTCTATTAAATCCTCCTCTTGATGAGGTTTCACCTCCATGCTCGGTAAGCTTTGATTCACCTTGGTTTCTTTGGTCACCACCTCTTCCTTGGTAACCTCCACGCTGTCCTTTTTGATCTCTGCCTCTTCCTCTGCCCTTAGAGGACTGATCATGCTTCCTTTTATTCCTCTCTTCAATCTTGATAGCTAGCTGATAACATTGGTGGACTGTCTTGGGGCTGAGAAAAGCCATCTCTTCCTGTATATTCCACTTCAATCCATTTAGGTATCTAGCCACTTTTAGGCTCTCATCTTCTGCCACATTCGATCTCAAACAAAGCTTCTGAAACTCTTCCGTGTAGGTGTTTACATCTAGGTCTTTTTGTCTTAAACTCTGCCTCTTCTTGTGGAGTTGAATTTCATAATCCTCTGGCATATAGGCTTCTTTCATTTTAGCAACCATTCCTTTCCAGGTTGATATAGGCTGCTTACCTTGTTTCTCCCTTTCAGTCTGGACAAACTTCCACCAAGTTAACGCTGATCCTCTCAACCTTGACTTTGCAACCTTCACCTTCTGTGCTTCTGTAACTCCATCACATTCGAAGTGGTTCTCCATTCCTTCTATCCAGTCCATGACTAAGTCAGGTTCCATCTTTCCACTAAATAGTGGCACTCCTTCAAGTGATTTTCCACTCAAAGCTTTTAATGCCTTCAAGAAAGGCTCCTCCTTCAAGACGGGGTCAGGTTCAGGGGTCTTATCTTCCTCTGCAACCTCTTCTTCTTTCGGAATTCTTCCTTCAAACTATGCACTCCTCACTGCTGCCTCAAGTTGAGCTATTCTTTCCCTCAACTGCTTATTGTCTTCTTCCTGCTCTTCAACCATCTTTTCCAGTTCTGCATTGGTCACCATGGTGGAAGTATCACTTGATTCTATGCCTGACATGCAAGATTCTTTTCCCAAATCTTTAGCTGTGCTCTGATACCAATCTGATAGAACGAGAGTTGATTGAGAAAATACTATCTCACTGCTTTGAGTTCTTGATTTGAGAACCCCTAAGGTGTTAAGTCTTTCACCCTACAACCTATAGGTCCTCTACCTTTGAGGCACCCCCGGTTCACTTTATCAACCCTGCTATCATTGCAATCTGCTGCTACAAAACATTATTTGGTACTCTTTCTTCCACTTGCACTATCTAGCCTTTTATTCCTCAAAAGACCAGTCACTCCTCCATTCTGCCAACGTTGTTACAGGGGTGTGTGGCACTTTCCAAAGTCTCCAAAGTCATCTTTTCCAATGCTTAAACAATCACCAAGCTTCCGTTCTCCATTGGTTTCCTGAAAAACAGAGTTCTTGGTTCTTGGGCAGGCTACAAGCCTCAAACCCTTTTAGCCCTCTCAACTCAAAGGACAAGGCTAGAACTCTTCTATTCCCTCTAATTGTGCCAATCTTTTTATTGTTTCTCTGGTTCTTTTCCCAAGCTCTGACAGCTTCTTTGGAGATGGATGCCTTTCTCTGCCCGTACAGGGGAAAAATCCAACCTAGGGTAACCTAGGGTTTCTTAAGGCTCTTCATTGGCCTATTCTGCCTTTTCTGACCACAAAAGCATTAAAGAAACTTTTGGTTACTGTTCCACACCTCCTTAGCACTGTCTGCAATCACAATACAAATCAGATTTTAAAAATACCACCCCTGCCACGTTGGGATTTTGCTCTCTTGACTGTATTTTCTAGCCGGGTTCCCAACTCGCCTAGAAACAGTCCTCCAACTTGCAAAAGGAAACTCTAATGACTACTTTATGTACACTATTTACATGTTTGGAGCCTAGCATTGCTTCCCCTGCGTCCATACTGCCTGGTGCGAGCAGAAACAACACTAACACTCCATGTTTCTGGTTTATTTCACCAGTCAAAAATAGAAATAAAGAAAAATAGATTTAACAAAATACAAAAAGCGATGGAAAAACTGTTTAAAGATCCAAAAACAAACTTTACAAAGATGATTTACATGCCATAGAAACTAAGAAAAGACTTATTCCATTTCAAATATTACTGCCACGCCAACAAAAACAGAAAAACTAGATCTGTTCACAAAAAAATGTTTGTTCCTCTTATTTTTCACAACTGCCATCATCAAAATACCACACATCTGCTCAAAATGTTGGGCTCCTTCTCCCCAAACCGAAAAAAAATAGTTAGGTTTAAAACTCGAGCTCAAAAGTGGCCAAAAATCACGCGTTTGAAAACACACTGTGTTTTCGAATTTCAGCCAAAACTTCAAGAAACGCCTACAAACTGATTCCTAATTTATTCAAAAGTAAACCTAAGCTTCAAGAAGGTCCCCTTACACCTTATCAATGGTGTATGAGACCATTACAAAACAAAACAAAAATATTAAGAGCAAAACATTAAAAATATGCTTGTATTCAAGTAGGTGCTCCTGCACCACCCATCGAAATGTGTAATAAGACAATGATTTTTTTTTAAGTAAAAAAAGAATAAATGAAGCTACAAATATGATGCCCAAGGGTTGTGGAAGCATGCTGGTAATGGTGCTTGGTATCTTATCATGTCAATTCCATAAAGATTTAGTCATTCCTTTGGTAGTTTCATTTGTGCTTTACAAACTTGAAATGTGCAAGGCTTATAATTTAGGGACTTTACTCTCTCCGTTTAGATTTCTTGTACACATTTGTTGTTGCAGTTTAATACTTGTGGGTAATATGTCCTAGTTAGCCTATTCTATTGTCACCAATTTATATGAAATCTCTATCTTAAAGGAATGTTCATTTTGAAAAGCCTTATTTATGTTTGCCTGCATTTGAAAAATTACATGTTTTCAATACCACATCATTAGTTTTCGATAATTGTAGGTTATATTTCTTATCTGTAAAAAATAACATGTTTGAGAGATCAATAGGGTGCACTTGTGTGATGTGTCAAATTTGTGAATTGTTATTATTTGAAAAATGTATCATCTAAATAGGATTAAAATAATTATAGATAATAATTATGGTTAAAACTTTTTAATAATTAAATTATAATATGAAAAGACAAATATTAGTCATTATATGACACTTTTTATTGGCAATGGACTATGGAGCAAGGGTGCAATGCAATCCAAGAGCAAGAATAGTAGAGATAGTGTTGGACAATATTTTTTAAATTTTTATTTTGTTTAAAAATGGGCATTAATATCTACAATATTATGCTCATTGCATACATTGTTATATTTTCAAGATGATTTTTTTGCTCAAGATTATTACAAAATAAAAATATATTCAATTATATATAAAAAATCATTACATTTTTTACTTTCTTTTTATAATATATAAATTTAATGTGTTCAATGTTTACTCACTTCTATTTAATCTTCCTACACTTATTTCTAATTGATTTCTTGGCAATTCCCAACAAACCCCAATTCACATTCTTATACTATTTTTTTACTTCAAATAATATACTCTTCCCAAACAATTTTAAACTTGTCAAAAGATTCACCATATACCCATTGTGCAATTGATTGTTTATTTATTTAGCCTAGATATTTGGTGTTAGTGGTTCATTTTCTAACAAAGGGATTAGTCTCGATAGAAAAACATTATTTTTTAGTTCTATTAACACTGTTGCTAAAACATAGCAGAAACAACAAATAAAAATAAAACTATTCTTGCACATTTAGACAAGAACTTCGCTGCTCTGTAGCTCTTGTTATATTTGCTTTTATGTTTATTTGTTGATGAGATAAGGAAGGTTAAGAGAAGATATTTCAGGGTTTTGCTCTGCTCTGCTCTGCTCTATTAACCACATGAAGATGGAGATGAAGATGGTGCACAACTTGAAATGGACACGACCCCTCTTTAAACAGGTAAATTCTCCTCATTCTACAAAAAAATACAAGACCTCATCTCACCACACACATAAATAGGAGAAATCCCATCCTCACATCATGCACAAATTTATTTTTTTGCACTTCAATCAGTCCATTAGTGCCCTCTGTAAATCAGGAAACATAAACAAGGCCTGGGACCTTTTACATTCAGCCATAATTGAATGTTGTCCTCTCAATAGCATATCCTTCACCACGCTTTTAGGTGGCCTTGGAAACTTTGGTGATCACCATAGAATCAACTCCCTTCTTGTTGAAATAAAAGAGATGGGAATACATCCAAATGTTATCACTTATACCACCCCCATAAAGACTTTGTGTAAACTGGATCATATTGAGGAAGCACTTGATATTTTGCATAGAATGAGGCACCCTCATTGTTTTCCTAATATTGTTACATACAACACCCTAATTGACAGGATCTGCAAAAGAGGTAGAGTAGATGAAGCTCTTGTTTCATTTGCTGAGATGATACAATCTGGCATTTCTCCTAATATTATTTCGTTCAGTACACTAAATAATGGTCTCTGCAAGGTAGGTAGGGAAGATGAAGCTCTCAGGTTAGTAGCTGGAATGAAACATAGTTACTGCTCTCCAATTATTGTTACATACAACACTCTAATTGACGGTCTTTGCAAAGTAGAAAGAGTAGATGAAGCTCTAGGATTAGTAGCTAAAATGTTGCAAAACGGCCATTTTCTTGACACCTACACTTATAATAGCCTGATAGATGGTTTTCACAAGGCTGGTAAAATAGACAAAGCCTATAATCTCTTTGTACAAATGACGGAGTTTGGTCCTCTGCCCAATGAAGTGACATTTAATGCAGTTATTGATGGACTGTGCAAAGATGGCAGGATAGACAAGGCTTGGGATTGTTTCCATGACATGTCCAAAAAGGGTTTACATCCAAATGTAATTGCTTATAATTCTTTGATACGCTGCCTATGTGAATTACATGAGGTGGAAAAGGCTCAAAAGTTGTTTAAAAAGATGCTAGGGAAAGGTTGCTCCCCAAATTTTGTTACCTATAGGATTCTAATTGCTGGTTTATGTCAGAATAATAGGGAAAAAGAAGTATTTACCCTTATTTCTGAGATGGAAAATAGGGGACATCTTCCTAATGTAATTACATATAGCACACTAATATGTGAATTTTTTAAATCAAGAGACATGAACATGGTAGGAAAGATGTTAGAGGAAATGGCAACAAGGGATTTGAAACCTAGTGAAGTGACATACACCATAGTCATTGATGGTCTGTGCAAGGCAAGAGATCTTTCTAGAGTGCATTCACTTATGAATAAGATGCTAGATGAAGGCTTGACTCCTGATGCAGTCACTTATAGCTGTCTGATTGATGCCTATTGCAAAATTGGTAAAATAGATAAAGTCTTAAACTATTATTTAAACATGAAAGTGGTTGGTATTACTCCAACTATTGTAACCTATACTATATTGATTGATTCCTTTTGCAAGGAAAATAAACTTGATATGGTTTTCTCAATGCTAAATGAGATGAGAGCGAAGGGTTTCATTCCAGATGTTGTCACATATAATATATTATTTCACACCTTCCGTCAAAGACATAACCTTGAAAAAACATTTTTGATGATGGATCAAGTGAAGAAAGAAGGTTGTGCTCCAAGTGATGCAACTATCCGGATACTTGACTGGCTGGTTGAAGTTGATCAAATGAAAAAATTAATAGACTTTGTAAATGATGATTCTTTTATTATTTCTAGGGCAGCATAGAGCTCATGCCTTGGTGAGAACCAACCATTTCAAAATCGTTGTTGGATATATATTTTCTCAGTTTTAGAAATTAATATTTATGCATCCATTTCAGTGTTACTTATGTATAAAATGATTCTTTTGTGCAAGGATGAAAAAGTTGCTTTGATAATGTTTGTTATAATTTTAGTTATGATAATTGGATTGAAGCAGAATTGGATGGTTCATTCCTAATATTGAAGATAATTTCAAAATTATATAGTTTACAATTGTAGACATACAAAATTGGAATAATGCATTCAATTAGGTCATATTCATCCATTTAGCAAATAAATCAAGTTTATTTATCAATCTCCTAAAGTCACCAACTTATATTAAATAAATCAAACTTGATCCTATCATCATCCTTTTTAAATAAATCAAACCTTTATTTAATTAAGTCTGAAATTACATTTCAACCCTTTTTGATTTAAATAAATCAAAATATTCAAGTCAAATGGGTCAAAGTATCCTAATCATCATTAAGTTAATCTAACCTTGATTAACCTAATCTAATCACCCATCACATCCTCTAGCTTTTCCCACTTGCACCAATAAATCAATTTATTGATTTATTAAAATCAGCATTTTCCATCAACATGGCATCTTTGAGGAATATTCCCTCAAGTTTGAATTCAAAAATCAAGTGGACATGTACATCCAACAAAGCATTTATGAGCTCTTACATGGCTCTTACATCTCCCCCACTCAGCATTTAACTCTCAAATTCAAATTTGAAATCTCCCTCTCTTTGGCACATTGACCAAAATGTGCTCGTCCTCCAGCCTATGACAAGTTGACAAGTGGCCTCTTTTCATTGGTTTGTTTTTAGTCCCACATCCTCCATGTTTGGCACTCTTTTATCACTTTTGGCCATAAATAGAGATCATCTACATTGATCAAATCCTCCACAACTCCACAATCTTTATGCAAAGTCATTTTCTTAAACTGAGAACTAATTTTTTCCATCATCATCATTTGCATTATCAAGGGTTGGGAAAGGGCTATTTTCCACAATAGCACCAATCCACTATGAAATAAAGTTTTGATTATGTTTTTATATGCATGCATTTAATCATCTTTGTTCTAATTAGATTGCATATTTTAGCATGGTTAAGTATTTCATAGGAGTACTAATAAGTTTGCATTTGGTATGAACTAACCCATTTCAATGAATGTTGAAGTTTATGGGTTATTTGCAGGTTTACAGTGCTCACATATGGCACTAGAGGGAGGGAAAGATTTTGGATCTCTATCATTTTGCTGTATTTTATTTCGTTTTGTCTTCAAAGATAACAAATTTCCTTTCTAATAGTGGTTGCCTTGATTTTGGATCTAGTTCTTTTGCAATATCACACATTTTCTGAGTTACTTCAATGGGTGCTATGTTCTGTCTGATAATATTTGGTTGCCAAAATTCTATGGTTTCTTGGCACTGTCTAGTTGCAATAAATATCTTGATTATATTTGATTTCATTTCTAACTCATAACGGTTGTCTTTTTCTACATTTGTGGATACATATGCTAGATTTTGAAGCACTGATAGGTTGTGAAGTTTACCAATGTTTCTTTGTACTTAACCTGATTAATATTGCATTCTATTGTCTATTGTTTCTGATCAAGTAGACTTCAAGCTTGGTGCTCAGTGCTCAGTTACTGTCACTAAAATAATCCTGCACATTGCTATAATAAAATAATCCTGCACAAAGCAACATGCACTTCTGGAAACCACAACGAACTCTTTTTCATGTTACTGTCTCTACAACATCTAGATTTGATACCAGATGAAGGAATGGAGCTGCTAGACACAATGATAGCAAGAGGCATCGAAAAGAGAAAGGACATTACAAACTCTTGCATAGGCTTCTAACGAGAGAGATCAAATCTGGCTAATCCAAACAAATTGATGGGTTTGATCAGTGACAGGTTAAAATATACATCATACTTCCTATTAACTGATTCATGTCATTTCTTGATACAATTTTTTGTTCGCATTCACATATCTACAATGCTCGCTTATTCATTGGGCCAGTAGATTACATCTACAGGAGATGACGATACAGTGTGTGATTCTTGCTAATACAATTAGGGGGTGGCTTCACCTGAGCTACCATTATTGAATGATATCTCCTGACTTCTAATTTCCAATCGTAGTCAATTGGGTACTGTGCAATTCTGATCTATTCAATCAAACCGTCAGATGTGTGCTTGCCTTGTTTGAGACTACTAGATCAAGTTGTTTGGGATCATAAGGAAAGTGAATGATCTTATTGTTATTACGTCTGTCATGGTTCTGCGTACAGTCACGGGATCCATAGCTGAAGAACAGGGCTCCACCATTGGTATCTGAAGATTACACATTGTGGTAATCACTAATGGAGTGGGAGCGATTGGGTATCTGAAGAAAGAATTTGGTATGAAAGACAGTGATTTCGTGTGAGACATTTCTCTACCAGTCTAGTGACATATCTATGCTTTTGAGGGTGCAACTTCTACTTAAGGATATGTGCTTTGGAAGGTGCGATGCCTGCATAATAAAGTCTACTTTAATGCATTAAATCTTGCATCTTTGTGTTACTCATTTAAGATATTTTGTAGGCAAAGTAAAATATATATATATATATATAATAAACTAAAATCAAATCAAATCAAATCAAATCTTTACTTGTCAGCAAGATCTTTACCTACCCACATTAAATGGTCTGATTTTTATTTTTATTGATGACAAAATATTTTAGCTGAAGATTTTGTTGGAATGTAGGATTCTTATTAATGCGGCATTATTTTTTATTTTTATCCCATTAGTCTTTTTCATTTGAAATCATTTTTTTGTTTAAAGTTAATGATTAAAATGATAACTTGATTTTGGTGTTTTTTTTTTAGGAAAACGAAGGAGTGATTTTCGTTCACACAAGGGATTTGCAACGTTGAAATATTGGAAGCAATCCTTAAAGAATTTTGGAGTTGAAAAGTTGAGCATCAAACTTGAGATCCACTAAGCATTTTTAAATGCTTTAAGGAGCTTTCGTTCTACGTTTTAGTTTTCTCTTTTAGATCAACTCACATACTTTTGGGCTCTAAAAGGAATGTTTTGATTTTCGTTATGAAGGCTTAAAATGAACATTAGGACACAAACTAAAGTTGGTTTTGGATTTAAACAATTGAACAAGGAAAACTATAACATTTCCTTTGGTGCTTAAAATGAAGTCATTATTGCTTTGTGGGATTTAAAATGAACATGTATTTTTTGTGTTTCATAATCTCTTAGTCAAAGCAATCTCATCTAAAAAGGCGTATACACTTCTCTCGCACTTCACGGCGATCTTGAGAACCAAAAGTATTTTTGATGACATTAAGTTGCATAAAAGATTGCCTCCACACTTCGATTTGGGCTTAAAATTGAACAAGATCTTGTGCGAGTGTGAGTGGGGGCATTATCGCGTATATTCTCTCTCTTTGTTGCCATCAAAGATTGAGCGAGTTACAGATTTTGTCTTTACTCATTTTTGTTTATCCTAGAGGGCCTGCCTTAGGGAAAAATTACTCACCCAAGGGAATGACTCAATCGGTAACACTCTAAAGCCAAGATTATTTCCAACCGAGATATAAATGTGGGTATTGGAGTAAATGCCAATATCACGCGGTTGATTTTGACAAGATGGATCTGAAAGGGGACTCTTGCTGTATGGGTCAATCTCCATGAATGGAAAGTCCTTATTAAAACCCATGTGCTAGAATTTTCCAAAATCCTTGATCTATTTGTTGGTGCAAGAACGGTCGTTCTGAAGCTGCCCCACACTTTTACGGTCTTTAGTAGAAATGGAAAACATTCCATGGGAGTTTCATGGGTGTTGATGCTTGGATGCCCTGTATAAGTGAGTGTCGTGGAGGGAAGCCAGTGGGGTCAAGCATCTAACCATTCACTAAATATAAGCGTAGCTAGACTTGTCCAAGTGGGGATTCAACAAATACTGTCTCTCACATACATAGGGTTGTACTTGTTCTTGGTTTGAAAACATAGTGCTTTAATCGAAAACATTGAAAACCAACATTTAACATGAGCATCAAATCTCAAACCCTTTATGAGAAGCAAATATCCTTGAACAAATTCACATGTTATTGCTTGCCCTTGCGATTCGTATTCTTAGAGGCTTCTAAGCATTTGGATTTCATCTCAATTTGCTCCTATAAGGTCAACAATAGGTAACTCTTGCCTCAAATTTCTTTGGTTTCTGCATAATACACTTTGTGAGATAAGGGGGAGGTTGAGACATTAGACATCTAGATTCAAAATCTAATCAAGAGTGTGTTTGTGGTAAAAAGAATCCATTAAGCAAAGATTGAATCAATTAGACCCCACACATGTGCTTGGTGTCTTTTGGCCATATGGTTTTCATGCAAACATTGATCTTTTGATTTTGAATTACTCTTAGAGAAAAGGCATGTTCTTCACTATCTTGGCCTAGTAAACAAGTCCTTTCTAGGTTCATTTAGGATCAAATCAAACACTTCATCCATCCCAAGCATTTATCATCTTCATCCCACCAAACAACTTTAGAGCTTTGAAAACATCATTCTAGACTTGGGAAAATCATCAAACCAAAAGTCACCTTGTTTAGTTAGGAGTATGGGAATGCATCCTTTCTCATACCTCTAATTAAATCAGCAATCCTTTGAACAAGTTCATCCTAAGATAACATCTTACCTCTTAGGGTTTACAAGTTCATTTACCCAAATCAAACCAATCAAAATCAAACCCTAAGTCTAGCGTTGATCCAAAGTCCCTAAACGTTCAACACTCATATCATTTCCCCTTTTCATCCTTCATCTCATCATTGGTCCTAGGAACCTTAGAGGTCACTTTTGCAACAAGGTCAAAACACAAGGAGAACATGCAATAAAAACTTGATCCATACATCATGAGTAATCCAAATCAATTGAATTTTCAAAGCCTTACAATGTCGATTGATTATCAAAACTCACACTTATACAATCCATACATGGGATCATTACCTTCTACAAATGTCAATGGCACAACGAGTGTGAGTATGCCCAAATCAAAGATTGGAACACATTTCTTGATGGCAGATTTAAATGCAAGTCTGAACCTACAAATCCACCAACTGAACAATCAATGCATGAGCCTTCAAATGAATGACATCATCCCACCAAATCCCTACATGCCAAATGAGAATGTACCAAGTACAAGTTTTCCAAACATGAATCCAGAACACTTTGGGATAAATATGTTTGTGAATCATACAAACGTTGTTCAAAGTCCAAACACGATGTTAACAAATCCATGTATTAATCCAAGTCAAGGTAACACCATGCAAAATCAAAGTTACCTAAATCAACGCAATATGATTCCCAATCACAACAATGTTCAATTTAAACCTATCATGCCAAATTAGAGTGTCATCCCAAATCAGAACATTTTCCAAAGTCAAACACCACAAGTATGCATCTCAAATTTGCTGGAACAAAAACCAAATCAACTATATCAAGGGAATCAAGATTGAAATCAAGATCAAATTTGGTGAGATCAAATTGCTACACTTACCAAAATAGTTGAGTCATTGTGCCAAGAGACATCTCCGCCACCATTACCCATATCAACATCATTCCTTGTTTTAGGGCTTCCCCCTTTACCTAGCACCAATCACTCCATCCAAGTCATTCCACCTAACACCAATCAATCCATCACATCAAATCCTTTGAATATACTAGCGACATCACACTAATAGATGGTATCTAATCAAATGACAACATCAATCCCAACAAATCAAAATATGGTCTCCCAAGGACCTATCACCTCAGTCATTCTGACCATTCCTATCACTTCAATCATTCCAACCACCCCTATCACACCCATCATATCTCAACCCCTCACTACCATGATCGCTCCAAGCATATCTCAACCACTTGTCACTACATCCAACACAATTCCAAATCCACCATCACTACCACCAAAACCAAATGCAGCAAGACAATATAACATTGCACTAAAAGCTCACCAGGCCTACCAAAAGGCAATCCAACAATATCTAGCCATGCAACAAGAAACATGAGCTCAACAAGTGTAACAATCCTCTCAAGCTTCCCAAGCCTCTCAAACTACCCAACAAATGCAAGCACAAACACAAAAACATTCAACCACTAGTGATAGCATTGACAATCCCCCCACCAGAATTGCTGAAAGCAATGATCAAGATCTATCCATCAAAGAGCACATTGAAGATGTTTCTATCTCGTCCGAAGATCAAATCAACATATTTCAAGAGTCACTTTTCAATCATGATCAAAATCTACCAACCAACAATGATCCAATTCAAGAAATGTCAGCATTATTTGACCCTATGGTTGAAGACATTGGAAATCCCTCCATCACAATTATTGAAAACAATGATCAAGATCTCTCCATCAATGAGCACATTGAAGATGTCTCTATCTCATCTGAAGATCAAATCAACATATGTAAAGAGTCACTTTTCAATCATGATCAAAATCTACCAACCAACAATGATCCAATTCAAGAAATGTCAAGATCGTTTGACCCTATGGTTGAAAACATTGGAAATCCCTCCATCACAATTGTTGAAAACAATTATCAAGATCTCTCCATCGATGAGCACCTTGAAGATGTTTCCACCCCATCTTTTGATCAACTCACAATACATCAAGAGCCACTTTTTAGTGATCTCTTTCAAGGAGTGTTAGGATTATTTGATCCTATTGACATAATGAACGATCAGTTCACCTATGATCATGTTGAAAATGTCTCTACATCGCCTTATGATTTAGAGGACATATCTCAAGAATTTATTCCAAAGCATGATCAAAATATTTCACCAAGGTCTAGCAATGGTCCCTTCCAAGACATGTTGACCCCCTTTGACCTCATGGTTACAAATACTAAAGGAATCCTCAACTTGACACTTGATCCAAGTCCACTCAAAGATCAAGAGGATATTGAGCCATTCCCCATGCCTAATGGCGACATCCAGGAACCCTTTGTAAGCAATCCATTGTTTAAAATTGACCCATGTCAAGAAGTTGATCCAAAGCATGTTGAAAGCAACTCCGAAATCATTCAAAATCAAGAATTTGTATCCCCAAGACAATACAATGATCTAATGAACACTCTCCTATCTATGAAAGATTCACTTACTCCTCCATCTACCCATGAGATGCTTTTTGCAGATGGACACTTAGATGATCTTCATTCAGAACAGGATTCCTTTACTCCTGATATTATTACACAAAAAGAGCAAGTTATTGATTCCCACAACCAAACAGGGTTGTCAACATCAGGATCAGATATATCCAAAATCCAGGTTGAAAACATCATGTATGAAGATATCCAACATTACCTACTTAGGGAAACAAGTCAAAAAAACAGTATAATTCAAAGTTAGCAGAGCAACAAATCGAAATAACATCATCTATGATGGTCATTTATCAGAGAATGCATTCTAAACAAGAGCTCTCAGAACAGGCAGAATCAAAGCATGAAGGTACTACTACCACCATACTAGGGGCAACTTCATCTCAAGAGTCAACATAGGGAGCATTAAGAGTCCTTATGATGAAACTAGTGTCAATACTACAACTAGCCACATCATAAATCTTCATCCACCCATCACCCCATCCACGAATTGGGACCAACATCAGAAGAAAGATTTGAATCAAAGTACAAAGAACGTTATCAAATTGAAAGAAGCTAAGAAGCATAATGGACAAATCAAATACGCATGGATACCAAAACATACAAAGAAAGATTATCCCTATCAAACTCCATTAGTCAAAGAAACTATGGGGAAAAATAAAAGAGGGAAAAGTATCCATCAAAGAGGTCCACAAAAGAAAAAGCAGGCTTTTCAAGCGACATACAAAGTATATCAAATAGTTGGTCCTAATTCCACGCACACTTTTGTATCCACCCATCATCGCTCATCTTCCCAAGTTTGGAGAGTCAAAGATTCCAAGCTGTCAACCAATCCATCTCCCATCCCTAAACACACTCCATCCATCCATGCCTTCTCATATTGACCATATTGGCAACAACCCTTCATCATAAGGATTCAAAGGCACTCTATCGCGATGTGTGCACAAACACAAAGTTAACTCCGATATCGATAAAGTAGATCAAGAATCCCAAAAGTTGCATTCAAGTGCACGTATCTTAGCAAAGCAACTTCTTCAAGCAGGATATCGATGGCACATTATGACAAAAGCATCTACATCAGCAACACCTTGTGATTAGGCATGAGCTTAAAATCTTTTAGAAAAATAAAAAAATCATAATATATGAAAATCCAAAAAAATCAGAAAAAGGATTAAAAACAGTAAAGAAAAAAATCGTCCTCTAGTGAAAACCGCATGGGTGGCGCTTTGGGAAAAACCATGATGAAAACCTAGAAAATAGGTGTCATGTGTAGAATCGAGCAACTACGTGAACTATTTTAGGTGGAAGCATCTCATCCCATCCATAATAAATCTAACACCCCATCCATCTCAGCCATAATAAATCCATTCATCCATGAGCCATTTATCCAATCCATCTATATCCATCTGCATCCATAGTATAATTTATCTTGATCTTGATGAAGTTTGGGGCACACTTTACAGTTGCTTATGGTAAACATCTTGACATGGGTTGTTTTCATTGATCCTATCCAATGTTATCTAAGCCATTATCCAATGAAGCCCTTTATCTAAACACCTTTTCTTATCACAAAATAATCCTCAGCATCCTTTGCATGCTTACCATATCCATCCATCCATACACTGATCCAAGCACTCATCCATGGCATTCCATACATTGCTAGACACTGGGGGCAGATATTTACATCTTGCTTCAGGAATAAATCTTGATCTATATCCTCCAACTTTTGTGGTGATCTGAACATTGTCAAACATGAAATCAAATTTATCAAAGAATTTGTGATCCAAAATCCAAATCACTAGCCCATGGCATATTTTGATGAGAAGGCATTCATTATCAAGCTTCATCTTTCATTGAACATCAACCAATATCAGTTGCATCTAAATTACAACTTCAATCGTCATGTCAAATCATTCGAACAACTTTTTTTCCAAACCAAGCTTCAACAATCCTAATCAATTGAATCCAATTAATCCATAATCTTGGGATATCCTTCCTGATCATTTTGTTGCTTAACACTATCCTTGCATTGTTGTGCATCCTCAACAATGTTATCATCATCAATCCTGATCAATTGATCCTTGCATTGTTGTGTATCCTCGACAATGTTATCATCATCAATCCTGATCAATCAATCCTTGCATTGTTGTGTATCCTTGACAATGTTATCATCATCAATCCTGATCAATCAATCCTTGCATTGTTGTGCATCCTCAACAATGTTATTGTCATCAATCCTAATCAATCAATCCTTGCATTGTTGTGTATCCTCAACAATGTTATCATCATCATTAATCCATTGATCTAATCAATCAACCTTAGCTTGCTTTTTAGCAAAATCCCCAAATAGAGCACTGATATCATCAAACATATCCATATCCAAATCATCAAAATCATGTGAAAAATCCAAAAACACTTAAAAAGTCAGAAAAACATCAAAAACATGGAATCTGAACTACGTCGTCTCTAAGCTTAAACGTAGGCAAGGCTCATCTCTGATCAGCCCCTGAGACATCAAAATCCAAAACATTCAAAAACACAAAATCCAAAAACATTCATAAAATCTCACAAAATCCAAAAATATTTAAAAATTAAAAATCAAAACATTTGAAAAATCCAAAAACCCAAAAAAAAAGCCTCAAAACATTCCAAAAACGTCAACAACATCCAAATATTTGAAAAAATCCATCCATCTCATTTCTCTTTCACCCACAATAATCAATCATTCATAATAATCCGATCATCACCTTCATCCTTTGGCAAAACAAATAGAAACAATCACAACAATCAGCAAAAGCAAGCTTCAATCATAAAATCAAAAGAAAACAACAAACATTTAAAACAAAATCAAACTCTTGATCAATCGTAAACATGTCAATCAACCTTGTATCAACAGCCTATCAATCAACTTATCAAACCATCATCATCCTATACAATGCATGTCCTAGGATATATCGTTCCTACAATGGGCATCATTTTGGATATCACCTTGGATTCTTATCCTTTCAAAACAAATCCCTTTGGCTAGAGGTATGAAGAACATTGGCCTGTTTGCATACTTGATCTTTTCTTTTGATTTATCTTATTGCGCTCATTCCAAGGACCTCTCGATGATATCCAAACGAAGGATTTAGAGAGATAGGAATGGGGCAATGATCATTATCCTTTTGTCTGTTGTGCTTGTTGGATGTTCTTGTAAAATAACTTGGCGAATACTTGCTTTGTTAAATACATCCTAGCAAAGTTTCTGTATGTCAAGTGTGAACAAGAACACTCCTATCTGTTTGTCAAGTCAAAATACATCTCACTAGGTGCAACACCATCCTAGTTCTTTATACCTTGATGCATCGTACCTATGTGTGTTATCAAACATAAGGTAAGTAGCCCTTTTAAAATCCCAATCCTTGATAAACAAATCATCATCATCTCTAATAAAGTCTCGTCAGATCATGGACTTGTTGGATCCTCTTGTCATCACCTGATTTCTTCTTCTTCGCACTAACATCACATCATGAATAGTTAATCATCATCACCAGTGCATCCATCCTACATCCATAAATCATTAGCATTCATCATATCATCTCACATGCATGTTCATCATCATAATATAGATTTGGTAGTCTAAGCATCTCATAAAATCATGTATTTGCATAAATCATACATTTGCATAATCACAACATATCACATCATCAATCTCATCCATCTCACATCATATCATCATTTAAGTTGTTTAAGATAATATAGATTTGTTATTCTAAGCATCTTAAAGCTATCTCATTTGCATCGTCATCCATAACCATCCATTTTGAACCTCTTTATCGTGACATCGACCCTCAAATTGAATCTTTTCGCTCAATCTCTCGAGGGGGAAATGTACCAGTGTACTTCTTTCCACTGGGGCAAATGAAAAAATTAGAAATTTTTTGAATTTTGATCGCGGCAAGTTTATTCTTTGAACCAATGCAGCAAGTGCATTGCTTCAAAGAGGGGAAAAATGTAGACATGAAAAATTGGCATAATGCATTCGATTAGGTCATATTTATCCATTTAGCAAATAAATCAAGTTTATTTATCAATATTCTAAAGTCACCAACTTATATTAAATAAATCAAACTTGATCCTATCATCATCCTTTTTAAATAAATCAAACCTTTATTTATTTAAGTCTGAAATCACATTTCATCCCTTTTTTATTTAAATAAATCAAAATATTCAAGTCAAATGGGTCAAAGTATTCTAATCATCATTAAGTTAATCTAACCTTAATTAACCTAATCTAATCACCCATCACATCCTCTAGCTTTTCCCACTTGCACCAATAAATCAATTTATTGATTAATTAAAATCAACATTTTCTATCAACATGGCATCTTTGAGGAATATTCCCTCAAGTTTGAATTCAAAAATCAAGTGGACATGTACATCCAACAAAGCATTTATGAGCCCTTACATGGCTCTTACATCTCCCCCACTCAGCATTTAACTCTCAAATTCAAATTTGAAATCTCCCTCTCTTTGGCACATTGACCAAAATGTGTTCGTCCTCCAACCTATGACAAGTTGACAAGTGGCATCTTTTCATTGGTTTGTTTTTAGTCCCACATCCTCCATGTTTGGCATTCTTTTATCACTTTTGGCCATAAATAGAGACCACCTCCATTGATCAAATCCTCCACAACTCCACAATCTTTATGCAAAGTCATTCTCTTAAACTGAGAACTAATTTTGCCCATCATCATCATTTGCATTATCAAGGGTTAGGAAAGGGCTATTTTCCACAATAGCACCAATCCACTATGAAATAAAATTTTGATTATGTTTTTATATGCATGCATTTAATCATCTTTGTTCTATTTAGATTGCATATTTTAGCATGGTTAAGTATTTCATAGGAGTACTAATAAGTTTGCATTTGGTATGAACTAACCCATTTCAATGAATGTTGAAGTTTAGGGGCTATTTGTAGGTTTACGGTGCTCACAACAATATTATGAAAAATTTAAACATTTTTATAGTTTTATAGGTAGTATGAAATATTGTAGGGTTTTTATATAATAAATGTAGACCTATAAAGATAGTTGTAAGGGTGTTTGTCACATTCAGGTCACTATTTTGTTGGTATCAATTATCTATTAAACTTCTCTCAAGATTTATTTTGTGAATGGTACTCTGCTAAGTTTTTAATGACGTGTCTTTAGGGACTAATCTAACAATAGAAACCAGATTGTAACAGTTAGAATTGTATTCCTCTAAACTGTGATTTTCAAATCCGAGTGATTTTGGTATTGTTTTCTCACTCTTCTAAAGCAGCAATCAAGTGTGTCCTTTCATATTACTTAATATCCTACTAATTTCTTGAGACCTACTACATTTTTGTAATCCAAGTAGTCTACAAACAATATCATAAGTTGAAAAACAATATCATCTCTCATATTATGAAGATTCTATTTTATTAGTGTGAAATTCACAAGTTAAATAAGGGATGTTTAAGCTATTACAATGTCAACTTTCTGAATATGGCTGCACTTTTGATGTAAAAGAATTCTACTTAATGCTTCTCGGCTATTAACTGTTGAGCAGCTTTCTCATCAATATTCTGTTTGCCCCAGATTTTTTTCTTCTTTTCATTGACAAAGAAATAAATCAGGGATATAAGAATTTTAGTAAATGCCATTCCATTCATCCCGAGAAGAAATAGACGTTTGGTCAATAGCTTTGCATTTTCTCTAACTCTAAACCTGTCAGTATCAATGTCTTCTACAACTAAAAAAGCTTAGCATTGAAGGAGATAGATAAATGTCTAGACTCTAGAGAATCAGTCACATCTAAGTTAGATAATCTCTAGACTCTATAGAATCAGTCACATCTAAGTTGATTCAACCATTCATACCTCATTTTTTCGATTCGTTGAAGTCATTTAGTATTTCTTGTGGAGCATTTTTTTTTTAGACCACAAGAATTGGGTAGCACGACCCTCTATAAACTACAGTGCATCTGGTAAACTTTTTGGCGTGAGACACCCTCCGGTACCACAGGGATGGGGGAGACTAGACCTCATGACCAACCTCCTGCAACAGGAAATATTTAGCCAACCGAGCTAGGGCCCCAACCCCTTTCCTTGTGGAGCATTAACTTGTAGGTCTAGTTGCTAATAATATTATTAGAATGTGTAAAGATGTTCACTAGATTGTCCATCCAAAAGTGAAGAGAATGATAGTTGCAACTCTATTTTGGGATTGTGGATATGGTTGTGAATCTAAATATGGAGTTATGTCATGATGTAAAAAAGAGAATATCCAAATTAGAAGAAAGAATAAGGAAAATATATAAATAAATCAAATAGAATACTAGAAAAATGAATTGCAAAAATAGAGTATTAGTTGGAGTTATGACGAATATTAGAGGAATATGAGACATGCAATAATTAAGAAGGCAAATAAAAATAAATCTATACTAAAGGAATTGAAGAGTTGTGAGAAGGTTAAAAATAAGTGTGAGATAAACATTCACCCTATAAACAAGAGTTGTATTTATAGAGTAAATTGATAGAGTCAAGGATTAAACATGGGATATAATTGTTCAAATAGGGAATGATTAAATCTCTTGAAAAGTTGGAAAAATTATTAGTGGATGAAAAACCCTTAAATATGATATTCCAAGAGTTTTAGAGGGTAGAGATAGATGAATGGATTATGGGATGAAGATAAAGAATATAAGTGGGATACAATTGTTGAGTTGTGTTACTGTGAAGAAGGGGAAGGTACTAAATAGTACAATGCAAATGGGGAAGATTTAGAAGATTATAATGGAGAGGAATGCAACCTATCACACATATTAGAGAAGAAGATACAACAAAGATGAAGATCTTTGAGAGCCCCATTTATGATGAAGCCCTATTGGTTTTAGAGAACACAACCATTCAAAAGTAGCTAGATGAACTTCTAGAGAATCTCATTATTAATGAAAAGGGAATAGGCAATCATTAGTTTTTTGGAAATGGAATGGGTGACTAGGGGAAGAAGAAAAAATAAATACATTTTGTGTGTAGCAAAGGAGGATAATGCAAAAAAAGAGTTGTCTTATGAATGACATCATGTAGAGCTACAAAATGAAGACCTCCTCACAGAAGATGAATTGGAAAGCATGCCTAAATACCACAATGTACAAAATAAGGAAACTCATATGGAAATTTGTGTTTTCAATGGTTCATGTGCAAGTGCAACTAAAAATAGTACACGTGGTGCAACGAGACAATGATTTTTAGTGAAGGAGGGCCAATAATATTTCAAGGAGCTAGGAACAAAGAAAGAGAACCAAGGGAAAAAGAGGTGGATCTCTAATTCAACAAGAGATTGGATGTGAAAGAATAAAAAATGTGATGGCATGTAGAGGTATCTTATTTGGTGGAAGGGAACATCATGGATTGGTTGAAGTAAAAAGGATGGTTCTACCATATAACCCAAACTTTGAATTAGATGTTTGATGCAATACCATCTTGAAATAGAAACAAGCCTACATCACCAAAAAAAATTTAATAGTTAAGTTCTTGAGTTTCTTGATGTGTTAACTTTCTTAAAGTTTATAATTTTCAAATAAATTGTCTTTGAACTAGGAGGCTCAAAATTTTGAAAGAATGAGAGAATGAGGTTAACTAATTCCTCGAAAAAAAAAGGCATGTCAAACTACAATTGCTAATTTTAGAAGTGGTTTGTAATGGATTAGTATTTTGGGGGAAAAATGTTATGTGCATGCTACATATGAAAAGTTAGAGTTATATTAAGGGATAATAGACTATAAAAGTGGTTGTTAGATAAATGCAAATAAACTTGGATGAAGGGAAGGCTAGATGGGATCTTAGAAAGAGTAGTTGTGTATGAATTTTGATTTAAAAACATAATTTATTTGTTATCTTTGATGTATTTAGAGTGTTCTCTATTGTGTTTATATAGTTCTAGTTTTGTGTGTCTAATCTAGGATTAGGCCAGAACTGAGTGGTTCAATGACCTTTCTTTATGGGTGGTTATATGTGTTTGCATCACAAAGTTAAAGCAGTAGTTTCAATAAATTGAGAGATAATTTTCAAATCAAATATTTATGTCATGGGTAAAAGCACAAACCTGTGTCACACTTTATAAAGGAATCAGCCAACAAAAAGAACTTCGACCACATAAAAGTGCTCTTTATGTTTTGAATTTCAAAATGTTGTAAACTAATGAAATATAGAACTTTTGATGAATTTTATTGCTGTAATTTTAAAAAAATTTAAAAAAATTGTTTTCATTATGTTTTTATCAATTTAAGGACAGATTTTCGAATGTTGAAAATTTCATAAAAGAGTGACTTTAGAGGCCATCAAGAAAAAAATTGAAAAAAACTTCATTTCTCCCTAATTTTTTTTTCTCCAAATAGGTAACTTCAATATCTTGTGCATGGAAAATAAAATATAATTTTGATGTATATTTTTCTCGTAATAAAGTTTTAAAGTCAAACATGTCAAAATTTGACAGTTTTCCGTCAACTATTTTCAATTTTTTTAATCATTTTCAAAAACAAATTATACCCTTTTGAAGAAGACTCTCTCCTCTTGTGCTCCATATAAGATTTAAATTTTTTTAATAAATTTTACTATCTTTTTTTTAAAATTTGTAATCAACCTCTTTTTTCATTTTAAAAACCTACTTGCATTATTTTAAAAATAAAATATATTAAAATTAATCAAAATATTAAAAAATATATATATGTTTGGATTCTCCACTCTGAGCACTACAAAAGGGTTTTTTTTTTGTTCAAAAAAATAATTATGACTAAAGAAATACCTAGCTAAAGTTGAAAGTTTCAAAAAATTATGAAAAAAGATGAGTTGGCTAACAACTAGGATACCTAGACAATTTCGGTAGAAACAATTTCTATAGAATGGGTTTTGGCTAAAACCCTTTTTATAGAAACTGTTTCTACCGAAACCCTTTCCATAGAAACCTCGCACATTAAAAAAATGCAATTTCAAAGCCAATTTTATAGTGGGAAATGAAAAAAATTAATTTTTTGGGATTTGGGCGAAACTTATTCGGCTGAAACCTGTGTGCCACGTAATAGGCCATGTGGTTTCGGTTGAAACCTACCTCGACGAAACCTTTTTGGCCAAAAATATTTCGCTCGAAACTATTTATTTGGTCGAAAGTGTGACCAACTTTGTGCTTTTACCCATCATACGTCCAAGGAAGAAAACCAAGTGGTATATTAGCTTGCAAATGTGATAGTTGATAAACAAGGCTAGTGAATTCAATGAAAGAGGTAGGATAGGAATGTTAATCTTCAATCTATCATGACAAGGGAAGGGTCAATTGAATCATAAAGTTATAATGAAAATTATGTGGCCATAAATTAAAAGTAATATAAATTATATTGGAGGTCTTTTCATCACTAGGACGGTTGAAAAATATTGCATCATCATCCTTGGATTTGACAAACACTATCATGACATAAGTATCCATGCACTAAAATGACACTATCATGCACCAAATACTAGACAAAGGGTCCAACACCATTATCACTAAAGCTATCTTATTAGTTGCCTAGTATTTTTCTTGAAAACCATATATGTTTTTGTAACCTACTAGTTATGTGTATCTCATCTTTGACTTGTTTATCTCTAATCAATTGTTTGATATAAAATTAAAAAATAATAATCAAATGGATGACTAAATTTTAGCTTTGATCCCTCTTGAATTGTGTATAGACGATTGAGCCTACATACAAGTAATAATATAATCTTTCTTAGGGTAAAAAGGAGAAGTGATACTTGTTCCAAAACTCATGTAACCATATTTATCCATTCCAATTCATTTTTGTTTTGTTTTTATTTCCTATTTCTAGTCAAGTAGAGAGCACTCTCCAAGTGTAGTATTGATCCATTCCAATTCATTTTAGTTTTGTTTTTATTTCATGTTTTTGGGTATGTGCAGGATCATGATGGGCTAAAAAGTGGTGATATGATGGGTATGTGTAGGGTATGTGGTTGATGACTTTTTTTCTACCCAAAATTGATTAAACAAAAAATAGTTTTTAAAGGAGATTCTTAGCTTTCCACCAATATAAATTATGCTTTACTTTGAATTTAATAAATAATTATTATTCATTTTCTATTTGAATTACGACTAAAGTCCTGGTTGATAGGTTGATTAAAAAACATCTATAGCTTTCAAACAGTATCACATTTTTTGAATCTAAAACATGTTTCACATACTATAGGATTAAAAAAAATGAATTTCATGAAGTTTTGACCAAGTTAGTTGGTCAGACATATGAGTTTTTTATATTATTTAAAGTTATAATAAAAAAAATCATAATTAATTATTTATTTGGGAAAAAATTATAAAAAAATATGCATCACATCAAGACATGAGTCCTCTAATTATATTTAAAATCTTATAAAAAAATATTATCATTTTATTGTGGCTAGGGTGGTCAGACAGATACCTACTTATTTTTTCCTTGAAATTTACGTGTATTCTGCATTGAAAATTCAAATTTTCACCAAATAGATTTAAAAAAAAAAACCTAGTATTTTAGAAACCACATTCAATTTTCTATAGATTATATTCTTACATATTTTTGAAATAATATAGATAGCTTATTCAAATTCTTATGTCAAGTTGCCTAACTCTAATTTTTCTGAATTTTTCGCCACTTAAGGGCTTGTTTTTTCCATGATGATCTTGCACATACCCTTCTAGTCAAGTGCAAGGAACTCTCCAAGAGTAGTATAGAAAGAGTTCAACATAATGAATTGGTATCAAAACATTTTATTAGCTTACAAATATTATATGATGAAGATCATGGTATCCATTTGATATAATAAATCATAAATATGTTGTCTTAATCATTGTTATAATTAGCAAAAAATAATTGAACCAATTTTCTATTAGCTATAAATATTCTATGTTGAAATCATTTCAACAACACATGCAAGAAAAAATAACTAGTTGTGAGAAACTTTTAAGGGATGTGAAAATAGGTAAGAAATATTTATGGAAAAAAAATGGTAGAGTTAATACATCAATACCTCTTATCTGATCATTGTAACAAATAAATATATATGAAAACTTAGAGTTTCTTGTATAGATACCTCTTTACAAGTATATGGAATTGAGAATATCTTATAACCAAAGTTTCTAGTTCAAGTATAAATTTTGGGTTTGGGCTCACCATACAATGGTTTCTTCTTCTTGGGTTTGGTATGGCAAGGTAGGCCAATATATATATATTTATCATAGTTGGTAAACATGGATTAAATAATAGTTTGGCTAATTGAAAACTCTAAAACACTCATAACTCATTTTTTTTGGGAAAACCTCAACAATGGGTAGGAGTGGGAGAGGAAGTAAGAAAGGAATTTTAACTAGGCACAAAGTGAAAGCATGTTTGAAGCATATGAAGGTGGGAAAAAATATGGAGAGGAAAAACTCAACTTGGATGATTAAATCCATCCCATATGAAGACAATGATGACGAGACCATTTTGATGATTTGGTTGGAGGCATGGTTATCAGTGTTGTAGGCATGAGCATGTTCTGGAAAGAAAAATTCATTTGGTTAAAAGGTTGGTGACCTTTGGCATGCTTTCATGAGGGGCTTTCTACTTCCCTGTGAACTAGAAAATCTTTAAATTTGGTTATGGAATCTAAGAAACCAAGCCTTTCTATTGATTTAGAAGTGGTTTCTTATGTGTTGGAGGATCTTATGTGGTGTCTCTATGCTCCAAAGGCTATCCAAGACCATGAATGTTGGGTTTTTATAGGATTCTAAATATTATGAGGACATGTGTGTGGTCTTGTTGAGGGTCAATACCTTGCTACGGTTGGTCCTTTGGTATATGTTGTCCCTACTATGAGTGGGCCTAATGCTCAAGCCATGATGGAGATATTTTTCTCTTTGTCTAAGGAGTTTCCTCTTGATGGATCTCCAAAGGATTTACCTAGTGCTAATGTTATTCTTGTTAGGCCTTAGGGGAGGGGATGATTCACCAAATTTCCATTTGTAACTCTCTCATTGGAAGATTTTTTTCTTGGATTAGGAGCTTTCTTGTTGGGAGTTTTTGTATTAATCATTCCAACATTGATGTAGTTAGAAGATGAGCGCTTCAAAAATAGAAACTCTATGGGAGTGTGTTGAGGTGGTTGTCATGTTGATTTTTTTTTCATTTTTGAACTTGGATGATGGATCAAGAATCCTTTTGGAAGGTCCTTGGTTTCTAGGGAAAAATGGTATTTGTTTAAAAAAGGGTCTTCCAGTTTTAATCTTATAAAAAGGTAGCATCACCAATCTTTTAGTCTAGGTTAGATTGTTGGGTTTTCTTTGGAATGCTAGGATGAAGAGATATTTATGGGTATTGCCAATATATTTGGGTAGTACATTGTGGTGGATGCCTTCACAAAATTTAGGGAACACGTGTTGTTTGAAGTATTTTATGTTCTTGTGGAGGATGATAGGGTGCTCAATTTTCATGGATTACCTTATCATGAAAGTTGGGTAATTGGGTGTAGTAGATTGACTTCAATAAATCTTTGGTTGTATGTCATTGTTGCCTCAAAGTAGGCCATGTTGATTTTTCTTTCCAAGAAACAAGAAATACCATTCTATTTGGAAAAAAAATGAACAAGTACTAGCTATTGATGAGGCTTGAAATACCACCATTGAGAATGCATATAAGGACAAAAGTAGCGTGAGAGCCCCTAAAGATCATGAAGCTTTGATGGAGGCCCCTTCAATGGATGTTTAAAGTGGGGTTTTGGGGTTGGGAGTTAGGACTACATGTGACCCTTTAGATCTTCCTAATTCTTCCAAAATATGATATTTGAGTGGAAGAATTTAACCATTAACGATAAGATGGTTGAGGTTAATCAAATATCATCAAAACAATGTCTTCAAACCACCTTGACTTTGGGCAAGTCATTTTCTATGTATTGTATTGATTATTTGTTAGTGTTAGGATATAATGCATTCAACCCACATTATTAATCCATTTCCTACATAACCTCATGAGATATAAACATGCATACAAGTAACCATAATGCATAGATCAAATAGACAAGCCACAAGATAACACAAGATATACCCTATGAAAACCCTCAAGAGGGAAAAGTCCAACCTCCAAAAGCATCCATACTCCATCTATTACTCAACAATAAAGAAATACAAGAGTTACAATGAATACTTCTGAAGCATTAAGCCTCTCAATGCATCTGCATGTGTCCAAGCATGTGTCCAAGCATGAATCCACACATCCCATGCCATGTTTCACATAGTGCTCCTCAGAAAGACTCAATAATGACAATCCCATTCAACCAACCAACCTTAACCACCAAAAATGTGTTTGCTTTTGTAGATTCAAACTCACACAAATACAACCAAGTGGTAAGATTAAACCATGTGAACACAATACCACTAACCCCTTATTTAATATTGGGTACTAAGTTCACTTTATTTAATATTTCCCCAATATGAGGTGGTTAGAGGTTTTTCCAATATGAGGTTGTACACTAGTTTTATTCATCTTTGTCCTTCCATGATTCAATGCCCAACAATGTAGAATGTGAGTTTCTAACCAAAGGTTGATACTCTTTATTTTTGTTATGGTCATGAGAAATGAGGGTTGTTGATTTCTTTCTCACCAATTTAAAAGGGGCAGCAATATGGGAGGTTAATATTATTTTTTTGGCATGCTAACATACAATAGAAGCTTATTTTCTTCAATTTTTAGCTCCCCACAATAGCAAAAACGTCTTATTATGCCTTTTGAAATGCTTAGCAAGCTACTAAAATACTCATATATAGTTAAAAATGCATATGCAAGTTTCAAAACAACCCATAGGTGTTCTTGGCATCTTTCTTGTGCATTTTCAAGGCTTACAAATGGAGGTTAATCATGTGCAATATTTTCAAGAGCAAGTATTTGAAGCAATATACATGCTGCACAAACAATGTTTTTCACCTCTTAAATGATGTTGGGACATTTTCTCACATTTGAGAAGTGGTTCTAGAAATATTTTTAACATTTTTTAAGTGTTAAGAAACATAAAAAAAATGCCCCATCATAACTAAAAATGACCCCTTGTCAATTAAAATAACCAAACATGGTTTCTAACTATGTTGTAGATATTTTTGACAACCTAGTAAGGTGCAAAACCACCCAAATGTATTATAAACATTAATAACCTCCTTGTTGTAGCTGTTAAAATGTCAAACATGAAGAAATATGATTGATAGGGTGTTCACAATGCCAACAGTGATCTTCCACGACATGTGCAACCAAGAATGCTTCACCTCTATCAAGGCATAATACACATTACAGGTTGTTTGACTGCAAATCATTGGCATCTTAAAATGTGTTTTCTTCATGGTTATATGTTCAAAGAGTGATTGCAAGATAAATGTTTTTAAAAATTACTAAAATAACTACAAACAAGCCAAGACACTTCTCAGAGTTAAAATATCAAGTTAAGAGAATGATTTATTTTCCAATACGTATGGGTATAATGCTTGGGGGTAAAAAATTTCTCAAACTGTGCAAGTGAAAATATAGGCAATAAATGTGTTTGTACACTTAGTTAAAAAGTATGCATGGGAATGGGGCAAAAAAGATTCACTTACAAATAAGAGGTAAAGTGAAGATAAAGGTGGAGAGGCATATTCTATATGCCATTTCTAGTTGCAAATAAAGGGGACTTGAGTGTGCCAAGTGCCAAGTCGCTAAAGAATCTAGGTTTTCTCTACTCTCATTAAATATCGCTGCTATTTCATTTGCAAAGGTTTTACAATTTTTGGAAGAATGAAGGCCCAAGGGGTAGGTCTATAGTTAGGATATAGGATAAATTATATAGAGGGAAATAGGTAAAGTTTGTAATGGGTGTAGCACATAGCTATTATTCATTTCATCACAGTAATATCATAACCTGATCTATAGTATATATGAATACATATTACAATGTAACTGTCTCTACCTTTGAAATGTAATGCTATTTGAATTAATTAATCAAGGGTTATCAAATTATTCAATACACATTTGTTGTAATGAGTTTTTATATGGTTTCCTTTTAGTTTGTGAATGCTTTCCTAGGGACAACAAGAGTAATATCATTTCAAAATGGACTATAAAGAAAAATTATGTTGTAGACTCATGGAGATCTCACTGTCACAAGGCAATAAGTGTTTAAACAAATCATCAAGTTATGTTTTGATGTAAAAGCTTAGGTTAAATTGTGACTTTGTAGCCCAAGGCAGACACCAATATTTCTTTTGTAATCTCCTCTTCCATTTTTTTTCAAAATTGATAAATCTTTTAATGAATTTTTTTTTTATGTTTAATTTATTAGGGTTTCTTTGTCTTCATGGGGTTTAAGGAATATATGCAATATGCCTAATATTTTTTCATTTATCACTCTATGTATTTGAGATGAAGATGTGTTTGTGTAAGTTATTAGTCCTTATTACTATTTAAAGTATAAGGGATCATGCTTGAATCTGATGAAGTTTTAAACATCCTTTATTCATATATCTATGAACTTAGCATTCATCCATATTTTAAGGGTATATAGAATTGCCTATAGAAAAGATTTATCATCCTCTACTTGACCTATACTAGGATTACCCTCTTGAGTCCTATGGAGCTCGAAGTGCAAATAGTTGGGTCCAACCTTGTTCATTGGCTTTTCCTTGTCCTCTATTTGATTACAAGGAAAAATTTTGTCTTAAACTTGTGATCCCTTGGTTTAAGCATTGCATTTCCTCTTACAACTGAGGGTAACAAGAAAAAGAACCAATAGTCTCCTACACTACAATGATTGTAAGACATGCACAAAATGAGTTTGTTAAAAAGGCATTGGAAAGTTTTGAGAAAATACAAGGGGTGTTTGTAAATCAAAATTCCATAATCTTTGCCACTATCCTACCAACCTATGCCAAAAAAAGATTTAGAACAAGGTACAAAAATCCATGAAAATATAATGAAAAAGTGGATTTTTGTCAAATATTGTAGTTGCAAATGTTCTAATACATATGTACTTGAAGTGTGAGAGAATACAACAAACACATGAATTTCTTGATAAATACCTAAAAAAGTGTGGGCTCATGGAATTCCATGATTGTGAGATATGCATAAAATAGTGTTCTTCATGAGGCTTTGAGGGTTTTTGATAAGATTCTCTAATGAAATGTGGTCTCATAGAATGTGAATTGTTCTACATTTGCACAAAATGGTTTAGTTGAAAAGGCCTTGGAAACTTTTAATAAAATACAACTAGGAGGTATAAAATCAATCTTCATAACATTTGCTAACAACCTCCAAGTCTATACAAAAATGATCATTTATAATATAGTATAGACATCCATCAACTAATATATATACATGTTAAATACACACACACACACACATCTTAAATACATCTATCTAAAAATCTCAAGAACAAAATGCACCAAAGTTATCGGCACAAGGAAATCTTGATTTTTGTGTATGCCATATGATTTACTTCTATTGATTTTAATGATATTTGAATTTTATTTTCCCCTTTCACCTAGTTAGTAATTTGATTAAAATCCATTTATGTTTAATTTATAGAGTGTCTGATGTTGCATTCATTTTTTCCACCATTTCTCCTTGACTTCTATGTACTCTTTATCTTGATATTTTATTTATTTTTATTTGGGTGTATATGTTGGCATTGGATTTGTTTGTCATTGATGTCAAAGAGACTTGGAGTGATATCAAAATGGGGTCATAAGCAAAGGAACTTTCTCATTCAATTCTTGGTTTTGATAGTGATGCTTCAAGATAGATAAAAACTTTACATCAATTGTTCATCTCATGATGTTGAAGGATGTGTTTTGCATTTGAGGTTTTGAGAAGTTTCTTTGGAAGATTTGTTTTTCACTTTCCTTGGTGATATTGTTAATACGAAAGGTGTTTGATATCAACTTTATGCAAAGTGAGTTACATGTTCATTATCATAGTGTTTGTTCATGCAGTGACAAGAGCTTGTTTATTCATTTCATTTTCATGCCTAAGTGTTTGTTGCACATTCACAGAGTTGCTTGGCATTGGTGTCAAAATGATGTTGTTGCTCATTACTCATCCTTCCCTATACAAAATGTTGCTTCTTGATTCGACTGTGAAGGATGTCATGGTGTTCATGATTCACAGTTACTTCTGAATCTTGTAGAAGGTGAAATGTGTTGGTGACAATTTTTTTTGTCTCTTGAAATATTTATCCTAAAGCATTAAGTTGGTTTCAACACTAAACCCTAAGAGACCTAAGGTATATAGAGACCGTCAATAAAATGTAAGTCTTTATGTTTTATTTGTTCATTGACCTGTTATAGGAGGTTAAAGTTCATTTAAGTAAAGACCTAAAGGGGTATCTCTCATTGTTTAACCAACCCCTTAACCGGTCTAGGAGGTTAATAACTTATAATGCATTATCCAAAGCAAGATCGAGGGCTAAGGTTTAATGTTAATAGTGGTAGCAATATGAAATCAAAGGCTTATATTTAAACTTTTGAACGGTTATTTCTAGGAGTTTAAGCTTTGACGGGAGTCTAACAGTCACCATATTCATTTTTATTTTGTAACTATTTTAAAATGAAAAGATCAATGTTTACTTTGATGGCGTCAATCTGAAGGAAAACGTTCGAGTTTGAAAGTATTTTTGAATTCCAACGATCAAGGGGTTTGTATTGGAGTTTGATATGAATTTGGTTAATTTTTGGATGTGTGGTTTTGATTGAAAAAATGAAAGGAAAGTATAATAGTAATTATTTCTTGTATTCAAGGTGATGCAACTTTTATGATTAGAGCATGATTCAATTGCTAGAGGGGTCAGTGAATTTTTCAGAATTGTTTTTTTCAGATTGTTGATAGATATGCTATGGTAGGTGTGGATAAGTTTTGACAGAGTTGTGGTTTGTATTGAAACAGAGTAAACCTCTGGTTTTTCCATTCATTTTCTTTTGAAGATTGTCAGTGAGGCATGGAGATTTGTGAGTGATGCATGTTGTTTGCTAGTGATGCATGATGTTTGCCAGTGAGACATGGTGATTTGCCAATGAGGCTTGTTATATTGCTAGTGAGGCTTGTTATTTTGCTAGTGAGGCTTGTTGTATTGCGAGTGAGGCATGCAATTTGTAATCAATAAGGTTCTAGCCAGTGAGGCTTAATGAAACATATTTTTAGAGTGGATTTTCACCTTTTTAGGGCTTTTCACTCATAAAACTTGTGTTATGTTTCCTCTTGGTGGTGTGTCATATTGTGCTTGATTGATCATCTTTGTTCAAGTGATTTGCATATCTTTGTGACTCCCTCAACATAAATATTGAAGTTTTTTCAATGGGTCTCTTTGAATAATCAATTGAGTTAAGTTTTGAAATTTGTTTTCTCATTTGACCATTGATTCAAGTCCACCCCTTCTCAGTGGTCATATACTCCAACATTGTAGTCAAAAAGCGATCTTATTGCTCATTATGGATTAATTAATAAATATAATTTGTTTAAAATTTATTAGTACTATTTTTTACAAAGTAATATGCTTAATAGAAATTTATAAAAGTAAATCATTATTAGATATTATATAAATATACAATAAAATTTATGTGTTCATGTATTTCCTAAATAAAATGAAAAACTAGTATACATATCCTAAATACATTTATCTAAAAGATCTAAGAGATATTTATTGATTATTATTCTTAAATAGATATATTTAAGATATTTTTAGTTTGCAATTTTAACAAATTATATGTTTTTTATTTCTTAAAATATATATTTTTTCTAATTGTTTTTTTTTAATTGAAGAGTTATTTTTTTAATAATTTTATAAAAATTAAACAATTTTTTATTTATTTAATTCATATATTTAATTATAAAATCATTTTATTTATGAAAACCTTGAACCTTTTTTCTATTTTTTAAAACCTAAATGTATTTTCTTTTAAAAATAAATAAAATTATTATTTCATATATTTCTATTTATTATTAAGTATCAATCTTATATTTATTATTAAATATTTAATAATATATTTATTATTAAACATTAATACTTTGACATGTAAATAGACATAAAATTTAAATAAAAAAATAAAAGATTTTTTTAGTGTTATTATAATCATTTATTGCAAACTATTTCTTGATATAAAATAACTATAAGTAAATAAAGTAGCTTTAAATTGATATATTTTAATTATTTTTTATAAATATTTTTAAAATATCTATACTAATTCAATATCTTTAGAATTACTTCCTTCTTATAATTATTTATAAAAAATTTAAAAACTCATCTAGAAATTGATATTAATGTGAAAAGCTTAAAGACATTATAATAATTATTTATAAATATGGAGTCCTAACCAAGAAACATAGGCTCTTTTATTAATTTTATAAATGAGCGAAATTGTATTTGCATTTAGGTATGTTTATTTGTGGACGAGGGAAGAGAAGATATTTCAGGGTTTTGTTCTGCTCTGCTCTGTTAACCACATGAAGATGGAGATGATGCACAACTTTAAATGGATACGCCCCCTCTTTAAACAGCTAACTTCTCCTCATTCTACCAAACAATACCAAAACTCATCTCACCACACACGCAAACAGGAGAAATCCCCTCCTCACATCACGCACAATTTTAATGTTGTTCACTTCACTCAGTACATTAATGCCCTCTATAAATCGGGAAACACAAACAAGGCCTGGGACCTTTTACATTCAGCCATAACTGAACACCTTCCTCTCAATGTCGTATTCTTCAGTGCGCTTTTAGGTGGCCTTGGAAACTCTGGTGATCGCTGTAGAATCAACTCCCTTCTTGCTGAAATGAAAGAGATGGAAATACATCCAAATGTTATCACTTATACCACCCTCATAAAGACTTTGTGTAAAGGGGATCATATTGAGGAAGCAGTTGGGATTTTGCACGGAATGAGGCACGTTCACTGTTTTCCTGATATTGTTACGTACAGCACCCTAATTGATGGCATCTGCAAAAGAGGTAGAGTAGATGAAGCTCTTGTTTTATTTCCTGAGATGATGCAATCTGGTATTTCTCCTAATATTATTGTGTGCAGTACCCTAATTAATGGTCTCTGCAAGGTGGGCAGGGAAGATGAAGCTCTAAGGTTAGTAGCTAGAATGAAACATGATTACTGCTCTCCAGATATTGTTACATATACCACCCTGATTGATGGTCTTTGCAAAGTAGAAAGAGTAGATGAAGCTCTAATATTAGTAAGCTAAAATGTTGCAAGACGACCATTTTCTTAACACCTACACATATACTTGCCTGATAGATGGCTTTTGCAAGGCTGGAAAAACGAACAAAGCCTACAATCTGTTTGTAAAAATGATAGAGTTTGGTCCTTTGCCTAATGAAGTGACATTTAATGCAGTTATTTATGGATTGTGCAAAGATGGCAGCATGGACAAAGCTTGGGCTTGTTTTCATAACATGTCCAAAAAGAGTTTACAGCTGAATGTAATTACTTGTAGTTCTCTGATGCTAGTAAAAGGCTTCTCACCAGATGTTGTAAGCTACAGCATTCTGATTGCTGGTATATGTCAGAGTAACAAGGAAATGGAAACATTTACCCTTCTTTCTGAGATGGAACATAGGGGACATCTTTCTGATGTAATTACATATAGTACTTTGATATGTGCATTTTGTAGAATAGGAGACATGAACATGGTAGGAAAGATGTTAGAAGAGACGACAACAATGGATTTGAAACCTGATGAAGTGACATACACCACAGTCCTTGATGGTCTGTGCAAGGCAGGAGATCTTTCTAGAGCACATTCACTCATGAATAAGATGCTAGATAAAGGCTTCACTCCTGATGTAGTCACTTATAGCTTGATGCCTAATTGCAAAATTGGTGAAATAGATAAGGCCTTGAAGCATTTTTTAAACATGAAAGTGGTTCGCATTGTCCCAGATATTGTAACCTATAATATATTGATTGCTTCTTTGTGCAAAGAAAGCAAACTTGACATGGCTTTCTCAATGCTGAATGAGATGAGAGCAAAGGATTCAGTTCCAAATGTTGTAACATATGATATATTACTTCACACCTTCCGCCAAAGACACGACCTTGAAAAAACTTTTTTGGTGAAAAGAAGGTTGTGTTCCAAGTGATGGAACTGTCCGGATACTTGACTGGTTGGTTAAAGTTGGTCAAATGAAAAAATTAAGGGACTTTGTAAATGATGATTCTTTTGTTATTTCTAGAACAGCATAGTTATCATTCCTTAGTGAGTACTACCCATATCAAAATCGCTCTTGGAATTTTTATTTTTTTCCAGGTCTAGAAGTTGATATTTATGCATTCATTTCAGTGTTATGTATAGAACCATTCTTTTGTGTAATGGCAGGAAAGTTACTTTGATAGTTTGGATTGAAGCATAATTGGATGGTTCCTTTCTATTATTGAAGGTTACTTTTTGTCAAAGGAAATTTAAAAATTATACTTCAATTATCAATAATTTTAAACATTTATATAGTTTTCGACATAGTATGAAATGCTTTATGTTTAGCATGACAAATGTTAACTTGAAAAGATAGTTGTAAGGATGTCTGTCACATTCTGGTCACCATTTTCTGATATCATTAAATGAGGCATCTACAGGGTGCCCTAATAATCAACCCAGAGACCATAGTGGAGCTAAATTGTGAGTTGTGGCAATCTAGAACATTAAACTCTATGCTGACTTTGTAATAACAAGTCTGCAAAACAAAAATGATTTCTAATAAGAAATGTACTCCGGTGGGGTAAAGGTCAGTACCTACATGTCTATCTTTAGGGAACCAAATATAATATTTGTAGCTAACTGATCTAACAGTATAATCCAGATCATGACTGAGAACTTTATATTTCCTGCCAAGACTGGATTATCTTTTTGCTCTTATTCACCTAGATTGTGATTGACAGATCTGAGTGATTTTGATATTTTTGTATCATTCTTCTAAAACCCACTACATTTTCATGATCCAAGTAGTCTAGTCTAGGGCATCATAATTTAACAAACAATATTATCTCTTGTATTATGAAGATTCTATTTTCTTTTTGTCTGAAATACACTAGTTAAATTAGGGATGTTTAAGCTATTACAATGTGAACTTTCTGAATATGGCTGCACTTTTGTCTTAAAAGAATTCTATTTAATGCTTCTTGACTGGTAACTATTGAGCAGCTTTCTCATCAATATTTTGTGTGCCCTAGATTTTTTTATTCTTTTCATTGACAAATGAATCAGGGATTTAAGATAAACAATACAAAACCTTGTCTCACCACACACACAAACAGGAGAAATTCCCTCCTCACATGATGCACAAATTTAATGTTTTGTACTTCACTTAGTACATTAATGGCCTCTGCAAATCGGGAAACACAATCAAGGCCTGGGACCTTTCACATTCAGCCATAACTGACCCCCTTCCTCTCAATGTCGTGTCCTTCACCGCGCTTTTAGGTGGCCTTGGAAACTCTGGTGATCTCTGTAGAATCAACTCCCTTCTTGCTGAAATGAAGGAGATGGAAATACATCCAGATGTTATCACTTGTACCACCCTAATAAAGACTTTGTGTAAAGGGAATCATATTGAGGAAGTAGTTGGGATTTTGCATAGAATGAGGCACGCTAATTGTTTTCCTGATATTGTTACATACAGCACCCTAATTGATGGGATCTGCATAAGAGGTAGAGTAGATGAAGCTCTTGTTTTATTTGCTGACATGATACAATTTGGTATTTCTCCTAATATTATTGTGTGCAGTACCCTAATTAATGGTCTCTGCAAGGTGGGCAGGGAAGATGAAGCCCTAAGGTTAGTAGCTAGAATGAAACATGATTACTGCTCTCCAGATATTGTTACATATACCACCCTGGTTGATGGTATTTGCAAAGTGGAAAGAGTAGATGAAGCTCTAATATTAGTAGCTAAAATGTTGTAAGACGACCATTTTCTTAACACCTACACATATACTTGCCTGATAGATGGCTTTTGCAAGGCTGGAAAAACGAACAAAGCCTACAATTTGTTTGTAAACATGATAGAGTTTGGTCCTTTGCCTAATGAAGTGACATTTAATGCAGTTATTTATCGACTGTGCAAATATGGCAGCATGGACAAAGCTTGGGCTTGTTTTCATAACATGTCCAAAAAGGGTTTACAGCCAAATGTAATTACTTATAGTTCTCTGATGCTAGTAAAAGGCTTCTCACCAGATGTTGTAAGCTACAGCATTCTGATTGCTGGTATATGTCAGAGTAACAAGGAAATGGAAACATTTACCCTTCTTTCTGAGATGGAAAATAGGGGACATCTTCCTGATGTAATTACATATAGTACTTTGATATGCGCATTTTGTAGAATAGGAGACATGAACATGGTAGGAAAGATGTTAGAAGAGACGACAACAAGGGACTTGAAACCTGATGAAGTGACATACACCAGAGTCATTGATGGTCTGTGCAAGGCAGGAGATCTTTCTAGAGCACATTCACTCATGAATAAGATGCTAGATGAAGGCTTGACTCCTGATGTAGTCACTTATAGCTGTCTGATTGATGCCCAATTGCAAAATTGGTGAAGTAGATAAGGCCTTGAAGCATTTTTTAAACATGAAAGTGGTTCGCATTGTCCCAGATGTTGTAACCTATAATATATTGATTGCTTTTTTGTGCAAAGAAAGCAAACTTGACATGGCTTTCTCAATGCTGAATGAGATGAGAACAAAGGATTCAGTTCCAAATGTTGTAACATATGATATATTACTTCACACCTTCCGCCAAAGACACGACCTTGAAAAAACTCTTTTGGTGAAAAGAAGGTTGTGTTCCAAGTGATGGAACTATCTGGATACTTGACTGGTTGGTTGAAGTTGGTCAAATGAAAAAATTAAGGGACTTTGTAAATGATGATTCTTTTGTTATTTCTAGAACAGCATAGTTATCATTCCTTAGTGAGTACTACCCATATCAAAATCGCTCTTGGAAATATATTTTCCCGGGTCTAGAAGTTGATATTTATGTATTCATTTCAGTGTTATGTATAGAACCATTCTTTTGTGTAATGGCAGGAAAGTTACTTTGATGGTTTGGATTGAAGCATAATTGGATGGTTCCTTTCTATTATTGAAGGTTACTTTTTGTCAAAGGAAATTTCAAAATTATACTTCAATTATCAATAATTTTAAACATTTATATAGTTTTTGACATAGTATGAAATGTTTTATGTTTAGCATAACAAATGTTAACTTGAAAATATAGTTGTAAAGGTGTCTGTCACATTCTGGTCATCATTTTCTGATATCATGAAATAAGGCATCTACAGGGTGCCCTACAGGGTGCCCTAATAATCAGCCCAGAGACCATAGTGGAGCTAAATTGTGAGTTGTGGCAATCTAGAACATTAAACTCTATGCTGACTTTGTAATAACAAGTCTGCAAAACAAAAATGATTTCTAATAAGAAATGTACTCCGGTGGGGTAAAGGTCAGTACCTACATGTCTATCTTTAGGGAACCAAATATAATATTTGTAGCTAACTGATCTAACAGTATAATCCAGATCATGACTGAGAACTTTATATTTCCTGCCAAGACTGGATTATCTTTTTGCTCTTATTCACCTAGATTGTGATTGACAGATCTGAGTGATTTTGATATTTTTATATCATTCTTCTAAAACCCACTACATTTTCATGATCCAAGTAGTCTAGTCTAGGGCATCATAATTTAACAAACAATATTATCTCTTGTATTATGAAGATTCTATTTTCTTTTTGTCTGAAATACACTAGTTAAATTAGGGATGTTTAAGCTATTACAATGTGAACTTTCTGAATATGGCTCCACTTTTGTCTTAAAAGAATTCTATTTAATGCTTCTTGACTGGTAACTATTGAGCAGCTTTCTCATCAATATTTTGTGTGCCCTAGATTTTTATTCTTTTCATTGACAAATGAATCAGGAATTTCTGTAAATGCCATTCCATTCTTCATCCTAAGATGAAACAGACGTTTGGTCAATTGCTCTGCATTTTCCGTCTCTAAACTTGGTAGTATCAATGTCTTCTACAGCTAAAAAATCTTAATATTGAAAGAGAAAGATAAATGCCTAGACTCTAGAGAATCATTCACATCTAAAGTTTATTCAACCGTTCATACTTATTTTTCCGATTCTTCCCGAATATTTTCAGGCTTACATGTAGATGATTCGATAAAATTTGACTTTAGTGTAAGTGGCCAAAGAAAGAAAGTTCATTTGGAGAAAAACCTTAAAACTCTATTCCATAAAAGTGCCAAAACATTTATTTGATGCCAATTGATATAGGGAAAAACCATGAAACATCATTCCATAAAAGTTCTATTACGATTGTCAAAATGATTATCGCGGCTTTATAGTTAGGTGAAAGCCCACTTGTGTGTGATTGTTGGCCAGTAAATTAGAGCTTGTGGTAGAAAGCCCACTTGTGTGTGATTGTTGGCCAATAAATTAGAGCATGTGGTAGGCTAATAAACCATGGCTTGCCTAGTCTAGTGAAAGCCCACTTGTATGCAATTGTTGGCAAATAAATTAGAGATTGTGGTAGGTTGCTAAACTATGGGATGCCAGTGAGACATTCTTGCTTATATCAAAGAGCAAGAGGAAATATACAACACGATCGAGAAATTGAGATCATGAGATTTATTTTTTGGCCAATAAAGGATCTTGTAGGTCACTTACAATGGAGATGAAAGATTGGGGTAGGCTAATAAAGAATTGGTTTCCAAAGAGACATTCTTGCTTATATCAAAGAGTAAGAGGAAGTACACAATGTTGGTTTGAATAAGATATTTTACCTACCTACCCCACTAGTAGGTCATATTCACATGTTAAGTTTACTTAAGTCCTAGGGAATCTTTACAGAAGACTTAGGTGTCTTGTGATCTTATCTTATCTTGACATTTAATTCTAGTGTTCTAGGTAATTTAAACTTGTCTAATCCTATTTCTCAACCTTGTCTTTATAAGCAAGGAATCTCATATGCATTTCATAAATTCAATCAATCAATCTTGCATCCATAGTCAAGCAAGTTATTCTTGTCATTTCTCTTTTGTGGAAGATATTTTGGTTTGGCAATTGATCATGGAAGCTTGAGTCTTTGAGTGACTCTAACAGACAATGTTGTCAAGAAATTGAGATCAAAGTCTCATCCTTTAGCCAAGAAAGGATCTTCTAGGTCACTTATAGGGCCATCATGAAGTATTCTAGTAGGGGTTGCCACTTATCAATCTTTTGTGACACTATCTTAGAATAATACATGAGCCCTTTTCTTGCAAAAGAACCAAGGATTTGGGCTCATTAGAAATGAAATTTGGGAATGAAGTGAGAAATAATGTTGATGAGCACATTGCATATTGTATTTACACCAATGGTCTTCCTTTCAGCCTTGTAAAATTGTGATATTGGGAGGAAATGGAGAGAGGATAAATGAGACACCTGCAAAATTTATCTCCTTATTCAAGGAACCAAGGTTTGTAGATATTTCATTATAACCTACTAAGGATTCATGGGCCAACACAAGGGAATCCATCATTTATGTGGATGGAAAGATTGTAAAAGTATGCCCCCAATTAATGCCATTGTAGTGTGCCCTAAAGAGGCAATGTTTTAGGGGTTCTATGTGTGAGGGGTAAGTGAAGGATGCCAACTCTATTGCTAACATTTTCATAGGGTACATTGAGGCAAAGGGGCCACAAAATGTTGTCCAATAGGAAACAATTTTCAAAATTGCAAAGTTGTAGGGTGGTTGTTCGAGGGGAGATATGGACATGTTTTGAACAACATGCATCATTTACTTGATCAACTTGATGATAGACAAGCTTGCAAATAGATTGAGTGGATGAAACAACTCTACCATAAGGTTGATGAAATTCATATATTTGTAACTAACCATCATATGTTACAATACACTTTCACATCTTTCTCAAAATTGGATTCATCAAAGGTAGTTTTATGAAATTTTAGTATTTGATTGATTTATTTATTTATGATGTAGAAGCATCTTTGTTAATAAGACTATTGCATCGCCAAATATAGTGACCAATAGTTCATGATTTCATTAGTTGAATGAACTTGGAACTACTAGCATTTTTTCTCTATCAATTTCTTGATTAAAGAGTACAAAATTATTTCTTGTAATAATTTGTTGTAGTCACTCAAAGTCATCTACCATCATATTCCATCACTTGATGTTATTAATTGGTTATAACAAATCTACCATCAAGAGAGTTAGTCAAATCAAATGAAAATGTTCAGTAACAACCATATAGTTGAATTTGTGTTATTTTTCTGAAAAGGGATATGGCGGCAAAGGGAGAAAACAAGATGTTTTGAAGTGGGGTTTCGCTAAAGAAGAATAAAAAAATAAAGCAAGAGAACCAATTCAATTTGTGTTTGTTTGCAATTGATTTCATTTCAAATGACATTTGGGGGAAATCAAATATATATTTTCTAGTGGGTGCAAATATTTTAATCATCATGAGATAAGTAGCTATAACTCATTGTTTTAGTTGAAGTCTACAATACTAAGGCTCGTCTTTAATTGATGTAGGGGTATTGTAGATGGACCACAAGTAGCCTCATTTTCTACCACAATTTTTAATCTTGAATTTTTGTACATGTTTTAGCAACCATTCGACCAACTGCTAATCACATTAAACCTAGTTAGAATGAATATAAGATTAAATGAGTTTCAATTCTACCTAGGCCAATCCTTTCAATAAATGCATTCATTTTGGTGCTTAGATAAGGATTTGGGTGCTATTTTGGAACCCATATACATTAGGGGAAGAATCTAGAGCTCTCACTTGGAAAGATTTTATGTTCGGGAAGAGTTTTTGAGAAGAGAGTGTCATGAGAAAAGAGAGGGTGAAGAAATAACCATCACTCTAGAAACATTTGAGTTTTTTTTCCTTTTAGTAGCAACAGACAAGTGTGGAAGAAGAAAGGAGAGAATTACATGTAGGAGTGGGAAGGGAAAGGTACTAGAGAGAGAACAATAAGGGAAGATGCATAAAATAATGAAAAAAGACAAGGATGAGATCATGAGAGGTCATGTAGGAAAAGAAAGAAGAATTTATCTCAACAAGATAAGCTTCAAATCCAAAATAATGGGGTTTATCTTTATGCTACAATAATCAATGAAAAGGAAATGTGAGGAGAGAGAAGTTTGTATACACAATAATAGAAGGGGGGGTACTTCCTCCATAGAAAAATATGGAAAGAGTAGAATGCACAAGATTGGAAGAAGTGGCCACATTTCCAAGAGTTTGATTCTTTATTCATAAGTGAGGAGGACATGAAGTGGAGGAAACATCCAATAGGAGAATTTGGATGACAAGAGAGGCATGAAAAGGTGAATAGCCCAACATAGGCCATGAGTAGGGAAGAATGCAACAAGTACTTAGGGGTGTTTTGACAAAAGACAAGAGATATCTTCACTTGGATTTTGTGCGGGCATATAAAGAGTGCAACAAAAGCTTCAAAGTAGGTAGGGATTTGAGATTTTTGGTCTTGAAAGGTGTAAGCACTTGATGAAAATGAAGCTACATAAAAGAGAGATTGGTTGTCAATGAGAGCTTCATGATCAAAGAAAGGGAGAGACATTCTATATGAATAAAAGTACTCATATGCTATTGCGAGGGAGGTAAGATTTAATATCTTCTATTTTGTAATATAGTAGTTACATATAAATGCTTGCAAGTCATATTTTGAGTTGCATCTATGAATGAATGGTTATTTTGTTTATCTCTCAAAGTAAAGGTTGGGAGTCATTGTTAATTCCTAATTCAGGGTTCCATTCCCTCTTATTCTAATACTTGTTCAATCTTGTTCAATTTTGGTTTGGGGAAGTATGTGTGTGTTCATTTTTCGCTTGCAATAATAGGGTTGAGCATTTAGTCTATGTTGAGTGACTTGTAACAATTAAAGAAGGAAGGCATCAAGTGTAGGTTACTTGCAACAACTATAGTTTGAGGTGTTTTGAAAATAAGCCACACCTAAACCGATAATGGATTGGCCACAAAGGGGCTAGTAGCACAATGGTAGAGCACTCTAGCAACAAATGGAAGGTCCTAGGTTCGATTGCTAGCTGGTCACTAAATTTCTCAACTACAACTTGAGGATTGAGTTTGAAAAGAATGATGATAATAAGGTATGCCTCATCTATGTTAAATATAAAATTTCAAAGATTATTGAAAGTGACTTTGAAATTGATAAAATGTTTATGCTTGATACCATCAACAATAATCAAGCCTTGATGATAAAATAATGATCTTTCTACATTATGACATCACCAATTTGGTCACTTGAGCATTGGCTATTTGCTTATTCTCAGTAAGATTGGCATGGTGAAGTCCTCATTTCACTTGAAAAGATGAGTGATATTTGTTCTAGTTGTCTTTCTAGAAAACAACATTGAGGACCCTTCAATCCTAGTGAGCATCAAGAAAGAAAACAATTGAATTTGATGCATAGATGTGTGTGGACCTATGGAACACAGTCTCAATGATTGTAGGTGTTGAAAAACTATGTCTCAACCTTGCAATTACATAAGGTTTACTGTTCATAAGTAAGTGTGTGTGTGTGTGCATGCGCAGCGGAAGGGGGGGGGCTATATCCCCCTACTAGGGGTCTGAGGGGATCATCCCACCATCGGGGGGTCTAGGGGTTGCATGCCTCGGCAGGGGCTCGGGGCCAATGCCCCCGAAAGTTAAATTTTATGTATATTTTATTATTGTAAATCTAGACCATTCATTTTGCATAATTTATCAACAAGGAATCTTGTGTTAGGCACAAAATTATCATGGAGAATGTATAAGAGGCCAGATCTAAAATGGTGCTTCATAATGCAACATAAATACTTCAATAATAATAACCCCCAAAGGGTCTTTACAATCAAAAATCCTCCAAATGGTTCAGTCATGTGGAATTTTATCATTTTGTGTCGTGAGGTCATCCTTCCTTATTTGACATGGGAGGTTAATGATGGAGAACAAGACCAGTTTTGGAAGGACTTGTGGAATGGCCTGGCACCACTAAATTCTTTAGTTGATTTACAACCATTGGTTCATGGTCTTTCGGTGGTTTGGGATGCCAAATTAAAAGATTATGTAGATGTAGTTGACCCTTACACAGGTAGAGTTTTGTGGAAGGTCCTCTCTGGATCAATTTTTTTGTACATCAACAAGTAACCTTTAAGCAAGAACTAAATAAAAGGGAGGTTTTCTTCTTAGGGAAAGAGATAGGTTAGTTTAGGCACGTACAAAAGATGGTAATTATTCAGTAAGGGAATGTTACAAATTAGTGATTGCAAATTCAAATCAGTCCCAAACCCACAAAGTGTTTTTTTTTGTTGGAATTCAATGGCTCTTCCGAAGGTAGGAATTTTTACTTGGCTTGCACTTAAGAAATGCATACTGACCAGTGACAAGTTGTAGAAATTTGGTATTGTAGATTCTTTTAATTGTGTTTTATGTCAAGAGACCTCTGAAACTATGGATCATCTCTTTGTTCAATGCACAATAGCTTAGGAATGTTGGAACTTTATAAAGTCAAAAATGAATATTCATTTTCCATTGCCTAACTCTTTATGGGAGCTTTTTTCTAGTTGGCCTATTTTATATATTCAACTTCCTATTATGCTTGTATTTGGAAGGTAATTCCATCAATAGTTGTATGGTGCATATGGTGGGAGCGGAATAGAAGGATTTTTCGGAAGCAAGTTCAACCTTTGCAATAAATCCATTCCAAGATGGAAAAACAGATTTTAGAGGTAGTAAACTCATATGTTAGAAATAATAAAAATGCTTCATCCTTATTTACTTCTTGGGATAATTGGATTATTAGCAATTGGGAGCAAATTTCTAAGCCTCTGGTGGGATTTCATCATAACCAAGGTATTCTTAAAAAAGATAGATCTAAGGTGAGATGGACACCCCATCCCCGGGCTTTGCTAAACTTAATTTTGATGGGGCATCTAAAGGTAATCTGGGATTGCCATGTGTGGCAGTATGTATCTGTGATTCTAATGACTTCTTGTTACTGGCTCAAGCAATCAAATTGGATAGAGATACAAATAATATTGCAGAGGCTAAAGCTCTGTTACATGGTTTGCATTTGGTAAAAGAGTCGAGTATAAGTAATGTGCATATTGAAAGTGATTCTCTGATTATTATAAATGTTTGCAAATCAAAAACAAGTCATAATTGAAAAATTTGTTGTATTCTAAGCAAAGTGTGGAATTTGTTAGATTCTTTTCAGGAGGTACACATCACGCATATATATCATGAAGCGAATAAAATTGCAGACATGCTTGCAAATTTAGGTTGTGAGGGCAAAGAATTCAAACATATAGACTTAAATGAATTATTAAAGGGGGATGCTTTATTGAAATAATTGCTTAAATCTGAATGCATTTAAGGCCACTATCTTAAGCATATCTTCTTAGGATGATAGGGGTCAATTTCAGTCTCTTTTTAAGCTTGTTGTGGAGTATTAAACATATGATGTCCTAGTGAGTGTTGTTTCAGGCAAGCACATTGTTCATTGAAGAGCGTTCACTCATTTTATCATCATTTTTTGGTCATAATTGTTTTGTTTGGTATTAGCGAGTGGATTGCCTTCATAAGCAAGATAGCTGGCTTGGGTTTTGTGCGAAAAGTTCTGTATTTGTTCAAGGTGTAGTGCAGTGGCGGTAGACAGCATAAGCTTCCCTCAAGTGGGCTTCGTGGCTTCAGAAGGTGGTGACAACCTATTAACAATGTTTTAGATGGCACTTCAACCCTGGAATTTCTGCTTCAATCTGCAAATACAAGGCTGGGAGAAGCCTTTTGAAGGTCCTCTATCAGATGCAGACCCGGCGTTAATCTTCTTAATGGAGTGCCCAAGAGTTACTGAAAGTATTCGCACTGTTTTAGGCATGGAAATTGTGAACCCTACGTCTCGTAGAGTATCCTTCCATCTCAAAGGGAATGTTGTTGAAGGAGTTAATCCAAATGCAGAGATGGCTAAGAACAAAGGCACAATAGTAAATGTCTACTCGGGGAAAAAGAGAGCAAGGGTGGTGGAAATCTGCGACTCAGAGGAAATCCAAAGTGAAAATGACCCAGTCGAGATGGACGAATAGCTGCTGCAATGGGTTTTAGAATTCAATTTTGTTAAGCTTATAATCTTAAGTATACAGTTTGGGGGTTATTTGATGCAGTTTGATGTTTTAATTGAGGGTTAAGGGTTTTATATCTAGATAGTTACAGTGGGTAATAAGGGGTTTGATTATACTGTTAAAGCATATGTTCAGTCAATAGTTGTCATTTTCTCATACTGGATAGAAGATAGTAGTTTTCAAGTAGACCGTTACAGGAAAACTCTTCATGGACATTGCCAATTTTTCAGATGGCAAGCTGATATGTTTTGAGATTACATATATATATTAATATATATAGGTTACATGCCTCTTATCTAAAAATAAAATAAAATTCTAGACTATTCATCATTAGGTCTTAGATTTGACAGTAGATATTTTGTTGGCTTGACTTGTCGTAGAAGGCAACCCTATTTTATGAGGGTGTTGTATTACGACTATTTATTGTGATGTATTGTAAGAGCTTAATGGTAGTCGTGTTGTCTCTAGATCTTGGTTGGTGATACTCCTATGAGAAGCTTGCTCTACAAGTATCTTGTAATTTTTATAATTTCTAAATAATATATTGGGTGGCTTTTGGAGTGTGGGTTTTTTCTCCTAAAAGGGTTTTACCCACGTAAATCATTTTGTTCTGGTATTGCATGATATTTATATTTATTTTTGTTTAAGTTTCTATAACTAATGTAAAGATCTGTAAAGTTTTGCATTATCCTCCTCTTAAAAGATTAGTGTAGGAAGTTGTTTTGCTACCTTAGCATCCTTACAAATGGTATCAAAGTCTGATCACCTTTGGTTTCAGTTGTAGGTTGTTGGGTTTTTTGAACTAATCCATATTTGAGTGGAAGTTTGTGCATAAGATACTTTGTGATTTTGTTGTAGGAGTTTTTCAGATGGCAAGTTCATCAAAGAGAATAGAGGTGGATAAATTTTAATTTTGAAATACGAAAGCTAAAGATGGATGATCTATTGATAGATCGAGATCTGTGGGATGTTGATGAGAATGTTTTAAGGCCTACAGATCCTACTTTGGTTGCTCAATGTGATATTATGGACCATATAGCCAAGGGTCTACTTAGATTGTGCTTGGTAGACTGTTTTAATCAATGTCCATGAAGAGACCTCTACACAAAAACTATGGAAGAAATTTGGTGAGATGTATCAAGCCAAGTCTTTAGTGAACAAGATTTCTTTGAGGAAGAAATTGTATTCCTCAAGAATGGAAGAGGGTGGACGAATTATAGACCACCTAAAAGCATTCAATTACTAGTATTTCTTAAGAAAGGACTCACAAATAGCATTTTGTGTCCTCATCCCCCTAACCTCATTAAATACATAATATTTAATAATTTATAAGAAAAGTCAAACATATTAGAAATCCGATACATAGCTATATTTGACTTTAATTACAAGAACATATGTAACTAATGTGTTTTTCAACAATAAAATTTCAAAATAATGAATTAAATTATTATCATTTTAAAATATAGTTTATTGAGTTATGACCACAAATAAAACAATACCACACAAGTTCTTCATCCAAATTAATTACAATATTTTTTAGAAAAAAACTCACATTTAGTAATCAAATTTTGTTATTTTATTCATCAAAAAAGGACTCACAAATAGTACTTTGTGTCCTCGTCCCCCTCACCTATCTAATTACATAATATTTCACAATTTGTCTAAAAATTCAAGCTTGTTGGAAATTCGATACATACTTATATTTGATTTTAATTACAAAAAAATATGTAATTAATGTTCGGTTAAAAAATTATATATATTAAATACTATTATTTTAAAATATGACTTATCATTAAATATTATTATTTTAAATATAACTTATTGAAATACACATGTTTAGCAACTTGTGTTCTTCTAACTAGTTGCAATATTTTTTTAAAAATAAACTCACATGCAATACTAAAATTTGTTACTTGTATTTATTAGAAAAAGGACTCACAAATAGTAGTTTGCATCCTCATCAAGTCAAACTTGGTGTGAGTTTGGCAACTTGTGTTTTTCTTCAACTCTAGTTACATAATATTTTTGAGAGCATCCATGCTCTATATCAAAACACAAGCTTATTAAAGTTGAATAAATATTTATATTTAACTATGATGAGAACAACATAGATGATTGATGTGGTTTTTTTAAACAATAAATTGAATTGAATTTTGGCATAGTAATAAAGAATTTTGTCATAAATATTTCAAATTTTTAAAATTAAATTTAAAAGGATTAAATAGAAAAACTAAAATTTATTGTAATATAATTTATAAGAAACTAAATTCAAATTTAAATAGATAATAATTATAACAAACTCAATTTGATTGTACAATATTTTATATTGAAAAGTAGTAAAATCTTGTTATTTTTACTCATTGAAAAAGGACTCTCAAATAGTAGTTTTGTGTTAATCTCCTTCACCTCACTAGCTACCTAATATTTCATAATTTTTAATAAAAGTGAAGCTTGTTGAAAATGAAATAAATATTTATATTTGACTTTTAATTACAAGAACATATGTAACTAATGTTCTTTTCAACAATAAAATTTTAACAGCTCGAAGTCGCAGGGCGTGGCTGTGGGTTGTCAGGTGCATTGTGGGGATCTCTCTTCTTTGGGGGGTGGGGCTCCCACTGTTCCTCCTGATTTATTGCATGTTTTAGGCCAGGGCTTGTGCGCGGATGGGTGTGGCATTTTGGACAGGATGTCGGTCTATGAGGAGCTGCATCCTCCCTCTCCTCAGGTGTTGCTTCCTTTGCGGGTGTTGTACGGGGTGTGTATGGGGGCCCTCCTCCTGTTGCTTCTGATGGAATTCAAAAATCCTTCTCTATTGCTGCTCAGGCCCAAGTCTCGGCTAGGGTTCATCCTATGCCCTGTGCTCGAGCCTCCCCTGTTGTGGTCTATGGGCCTAAGGTTACTGAGAATGAGGACTTCTATGTGCATATGGGTGTGGTCTGCAGGTTTAATGGTTTGTGGCCCTCCTTTCTTGATCTCCATGAATGGGTCTCCATTTCCTGGAAGCCTTTTGCTTCAGGACCGATTGACCTCTATCCCAGTGCTAGAGGTTTTTTCTTTGCAACTTTTTCTTCCTTGGAGGATCATGACAGAGTGTTGGACAGGGTGTGGATGTGGGGTGTTCATTCACCGTTCATTCGACCTTGGTCTCGCACTTTCAATCCTCTTATGAAGCCTCTGAATATTAAACCTGTTTGGGTTTGGCTGTTGAATCTCCCACTCCAATTTTGGGAGGATTCTTGCTTTGAAACTATTGGCAACGTTGTTGGTAGCTTTTTGAAGGTGGATTCTACGACTTGAGATCTTGGGCATACTACGGTGGCTTGTATTTTAATTGATTTGGACATCTCCAAACCTCTCCATGGTGATGTGGTTTTGATGGTGGAGGACAAACCTTGGAAGCAACTTCTAGACTATGAGGGGCTCCTTTTTCGGTGTAGTCATTATTTCTTTGTTGGTCACTTGGCCTCTGGCTACCCTCTTGCTCACCGCAAGGGTGCTACTACTTGGTGGAAGAATGCTCTCTCAGACCATCTCACAGTTGTCTCTCCCTCTTCAGATGATTCCTTTGAGGAGGGAAACCCTCCCTTATCTACCCCTTGGTGTCAGAGCCTATCCTAGCTCCTCTACCGACTAGCCCTTCTATAGAACCTTTTGTTGTTGTTGTGTTGTCGATCCCTACTTGTTTTTCTTTGATTAACGCTGCTGGTCCTTTGATCACTCCTGCCTCATCTTCTTCACTGTCGACTCCCTCGTTGTGTGATGGCTCCTCGTCCGAGGTGGCTATTATGGATCCACTCCCCTCGCCTAACTCGGTGGATTTTGATTATGAGTCTTCCTAGTCGGTTGTGCTACGGAAGAAGGGACTCCCCAAATCCGTTGCCTCTACACGGCCTCAGGTTTAGGGAGTCAGATCGGTCCCCTCTTCTGGGGTTGTCTAATCTTTGTTTGTTGTTCTACAACTGTCGGTCAGCTATCTCTATTTGTTTTTCTTTTGGCCCTTTGGGCTCTTTGTGTAAAGGGTACAACACCCTGTAAATGTTGCTTATCTTATCAAAATAAAAAACTTTAAAATAATATATTAATTTTTATTATATTTAAATATTTAATTATTTTCAAATAAAATAATAATACACAAGTTCAATAACTTCTATTTTTTCTTTCACATTGATTATACAATATTTTTCATAGAATTCATACTTTGCACCAAAATACAAGCTTATAGAAAGTTGAATAATATTTATATTTAAATTTTATCTCAAACAACATATATGATTGATGTTGACTTTTTAAATAATGAATTGAATTTTTATTTTAACATATTCATAAACATTTTTATCAAAAATTATTTCAAAAATTTGAAATTAATGTAAAGTGGTTAATAAGGAAAATTAATTAAATTTTTTTGCAATATATTTGATAAAAAAATAATAATTCATCTTTATATAAGTAATAACTATAACAAATCTAGTTGATCTTGCAACATTTTCTATAGAAAAATCAAATAAAATAATCAAATTTGTTTTCTTGTACTTATTAAAAAGAGGACTCGCAAATAGTAGTTTATGTCCTTATCCCATCCACTTAGTTAACTACATAATATTTTGACATAATTTATAAGAAAATTCAAACTTATTGAAAATTGGATAAATATTATATTTGAATTTAATTACAAGAACGCGCCTAATTAATGCTATTAGTATTTTAGAATATATTTTTTTAATTATGAAAAAATAAAACAAAAACCACACAAGTTTATCAACTTTCTCTTCTTCCACAATGATTATATAATATTTTGTAATCATGTATAATTTGCACAAAAACACAAGTTTATTGAAAATTAAATAAATATTTATATTTAACTCCAATAAAAATTGTTAGTGTGAAAAGTATCTTTATGCATCCAATTAGCATTTATCTAGTTTGTACATCTAACATTCCTATTCACACTAGCTTATAGTGGTTCAGTTGTCTCACCTCATAAGACACTTGACACATGCCTTCATACTTGTCCCTAGTGTTCTATATATGTCACATCACTTGGAAGGTTAGTCAATTTTTTTGCTTCACCTTCTTACCTCCTTGTCCTATATAAACAAGGAGTGATCATTGTATTCATACATTATATGATTATTATTTGACTTTTTCATTGTGCTTGATTCATTTTTTGGTAGTTTGAATATTACACATTATTTGCTACTCCAACACAATATCAGAACACCAGAATTGTAAGTTCCTTCTCATTTTTTATGAATCAAGCTTCCATCCCTATCAACGAAGCATCGTGGAGTCAAATGGACATCACCATTACACCCAGAAAGCTTGAAAAATAAAGAAATAAATTTTTTACCATTGTACAAAAAAGGGTTGATTTACCCTTGCCCATTTGCTTCTTGGATCAATATTCATGTTTGTAGGAGAAAATTTGGCCTATTTGAAGAGTTTTTTTTTTTAAGTTTTAAAAGTTTTTTAATTGACTTTAGCAAGCCTCTTTGATCATTTTGACCTAGTTTGAGATCAACATAAGTGTTGGGTATACGACCCAATTCACTTGTTGGGTATTACTCTATTTGGTTTGTAAAGGCAATATGTTTCATATGATATTGAAGATGACTCAGAGAAGTGGTTCATGTGCCAATTTGAAGCTTTCACCACCAACCATCACTTGCAGGTCCATGACCTCTGATGCACCATGCCTTATGATATATTAGGCTCCTTGATTTTCTACTCTTCCTATTTGTATTATGCTTTGTCAAGGAGGTGCCTAAGCATGCAATAGTTGTCACCGCCTCTCTTGATCTTGCTTTCCTATATATCTGAACATGTTCTTCAAGCATATTCCTATAATTTTGTTCTGATATGTAATTCTTGTAATCAATATCATCTTCATCATTAATATCCGTATATCTTTGTTCAGAAGAGTTATAGCCAGCCTTTGCTTCAAATGATAACTCTTTCTTTTTAAAGTCATCTCAGGTGGGGAATTTGATGGCCTCTCATCCCTAGTGCCATTTGCATGTTAAATCATCATATCTTTGCTTCCAATAAATCATCTAGCACGCTACCTATGCAACCTTTGAAATGAGGTCTCTTTTTTAGTGTTATCACTTTGATAACCTTCATTTCTGGCACCATCACCTCACCTTTGTACATTCTGATTTTTCCATGCCATTGTCTTCATCCAACGGCCTCCCACAAATAAGTGACTTGGAGAAAGAAGACCTGGTCAAATGACCTCCACTTGTGATCCATGCAAGGTCTAACAACTCCCACACGGCATCACATTGAAATTGACTTGGTCAAGGTGCCTCTCAAGGGCTTAGCATCTCCCTTTGGCTTGATTTGGCATTTATTCTTTGAAAACTATGATATTAAATGCTAAGCAATATTTGTCAAGTGTATGTAAAAGGAATTTATTTAAAAAGGGGCCTTATTTTCATTTTTGGTGTAAATTGCACATGGGTCGAAAATCTCTTTTCGAGTTGGATAAAATGGCATCAAGATAATTTCAAAATTTTAGCTTTTTAATATGTTATTTTGAACTCCAGACTCGGTATAATTCGTGTAGTTTTTGATTGGGCATAACTATCACTTGGTTAGTTGAAAATTGACAAATGTTTTTTTGAAATTCATCAAAATTTTGGAGGGATTCTAGATTTGTAGTCAAAATTAAGTTTTGGAAAACCCTTTTTCATATTTTAAAAAATCTTTGTGAGTTATAAACAAACAATTTTCTTTCCAAAGTTGACACAAACTTGCAAATTTTGTCTTGCATCTTTTTTTTCTTGGCGGGGGTCGGGGTCTACACTCAGATATAATATAGTTTGGGGGGTTTGATAAGGAAAAATTCAAGTGCCTTGTGTGTACATCATGGATCCTAAAATCAACTTGTTAACTCCACATAATTTCCACACATGGAAAGTCAAAGTACAACAACTACTTCAATCTAAGGGATTCTAGCAAATGGTTTTTAGGCAACAAATGTAATTTACTAGGGAATTTGAGTAGTTTACTTATCAAAAACAAGTTAGATTAAGCAATAGGAATAATAGGTCTTCTTGTTTTCGATAATTTATAATTTCACATTTCTAGTTGTACAACTCCTAAAAGATGTGGAACAAATTTGATGAGTTTGAGATTATACAATTAGATGTTGAATTAACAACATTGTCTCTTGATGCCTTCTCTTCTATTGAATATGTCTTGGTCCAATTTAAGTCTTTTCTTTCTAGGCTTAAAGGTTGTAGTAAAACAAAAATAGAAAAAGACTGTGTCTTCTTGATTTTTTCAAAGTTAAGAGGTCCTTATCAGATATTTGCTTCTTCCTTTTACTCTACAATGGATTCTCTTGGAACATCACATGCAATTCCTTCTTTTGAAAATTTTTGTGATAGATTCACAAGAGAAAAATCTAAATTAATCTCTATCGATAATATCACCTCTTCAAAAATTCATGCACTATTTGTCCAATCATCTAAGGGAAAAGAAAAGAAGCATTCTAATTAAACTAAGACTCAATCAATTCAAGAAATGAGCAATCATCTAAACAAAAGAATGTAGTTGACACATAAGCCACGTCCTCTGCACAATAAGGAAAGAAGACTTACAAGTCTAAAAAGAAACTTCATTATACTTTTTTGTGGATTACAAAATCATGATAATAAATGTTGTCATAAGAAGATTAAAGCTTTGGAAGAGGCCATGCAAAGACACGACATTGATCTTTCCAAACCTACTAAGGGACATGCCCTCACAATTAGAGGTTTAGATTCATCAAGGGACAGTTGGATAGTTGACTCGGGAGCCTCACATCACATGACTCACTCACGGGATCTTCTAGCATCTATTTTTGATAGCACTACTTCTCAAATTTCAATAGAAAGCTCTTCACATATTCCAACTATGGGGTTAGGTACATTTTAGATGATAGAAGGAAGCATTAAGGATGTGCTCTATGTTCTTGAGATTCTAGCTAATCTCCTTTTGGTTTACCATATTTATCATACAAGTGATGGAAAGGTAGTTGAGTTTTCACCAGATGATGTAGTTATTTAACAATTACACCATCTAGAGAGGATTGTTGCTTCAGGTAAAGCATGTCATGGGTCTCAATGGTATAGGTTTCATGGCTTTGAGTCATCTTGTGGAGAATCACATATTTCCCATGTGGACTCTTTGAGAAGTCTTTGGCACGAGAGGTGTGGACACCTCAATTACAAGTATCTTAAGTAGTTGAGTACTAAGAATATGGTATAATGGTATTTGGACTCCCTAAGGTGTCTTACATAAAGGGCATTCATTGAGGTTGTGTACTCAGAAAAAAACATCAGAAACCCTTTCCAAACAATAAGGATCTTCATGCTACTACCTTACTTTAGTTGGTTCATAGTGACCTCATTTCACTTCCAACTCCTTCATTTTTAGGAGCCAAGTATGTACTCACTTTAATTGATGATTACTCTTGTTGCACTTGGCCGGTGTACTTTCTTAAGTAGAAAAGTGATGTCTTCAACACTTTTAGAACCTTCAAGGTGTTTGTGGAGAAGCAATCAAGTTCTTCTATTCAATAGATACACAAAGATAATGGGTGGAGTATGTGAACCAAGACTTTAGGGAGTATTATGTTGAGCATGGTATCCAACATCAATATTTGATCTTCCCTACACTCCTTAGCTAAATGGAGTTGTTGAAAGAAAGAATGGATCATTAAAGGAGATAGAAAATTGTATGCTTTAGTCTAGGTCTATGGCCTCATCATTTGGTCTGAAGCTATCAATTATGTCAACTACATGAATAGAACCACACTTCAAGGGCCAAAAGGCAATTTAGAATTTTACTCCAAAGGAGGCTTGGTCTAGAATCAAGCTCGATGTTTCCTTCTTCAAGTTATTTGGTAATAAATCTTGGAAATTCATACTATATGGTCAACGTAAGACAATGGAAAAGAAGAGTAAATAATACATTTTTGTTAGTTATTGTGAGGATGCGAAAGCTTATAAGTTATTTGATCCTATCACTAGGGATGTCCACTTTTGTAGAGATGTTTTATTTGATGAGTCTCTCAAATAGACATATCATCCATCATCATCTTCCTCCTCACTACCTACTCTACCTTCTTCATCTGATGGTGATACTATAGTACTTGACGATACCTTAGATGATGGCCTTGATCTACCACCACCACCACCTCCTACCACTTATTTTTTCCCAAGTGGGCTAGAGGTGTTGTTGAGGAGAACAGTTCTTTAGCTGGTAATCCTACATCCTTTAGATGCACTTGTTCATAGACTTCCAACACTATTCTTTTGATTCATGTTATATCTCCAAACAAATAGATTTTTTTAGAGGCTTCAAGTATTCCAAATTGGGACGGTGTTATTGTAGAGGAGTATTCTTCATTGATGAAGAATAATACATGGGATTTAGTTACTCTTCCTAAAAGGGAAGAAAGATGGTTTGGTACAAGTGGTTGTACCACACCAAATATCTAGTTGATAGTTTTATTGAAGTATATGTAGTGTAAAAAATTATATACCTTTACAATTTCACACTATGTTTTTATCCCCTTAATTAATTAGACTTAATTAAGTTTTTAATTACCTAAATTATGCATCCCAAAGCCTTATTATTCTCATTTTTTGAAAGCAGAACTGTGACCAAGGATATTAGTATGGGTTGATAACGCTTGATCCATGAAGAATTGAAGCATAACGAAGCCACTAATACTCAATATAAAAAAGATCAATCGAATTAAAGTTAACTAGACATTCATTAAAACAAAGTATTCTAGATTATGAAAATGTTTAAAATGTCTATTCTAGCCCATTTGAAACTTACCTCGTTTTGGGAGTGGTGTCGTGTTGATGTGGAACGGTGACCCTTTCCCAAACTTGTGATCAGCAAGCTTGTTTCAATCGATTCTATTGAAGAGAATAGATGAAAGGGCTATGAGATGTGCATAAAAACATGATTTTAATCTAAATGAGCATGATGCAAAAGCTAATATAACATGATTTTATGCTAAAATATGTAGACATGCAATTGCTAAGCTAATCTAAATGAGATTTAAACTAAAAGGATTCAAACCCTAATCATCTAATTAACTAAATGGATGCATTATGGAATCCATTAATGGAAGCTAACCTATTTATGCAACTAATTTAACTAAAATATGCTAAATGTGAGTTAAAATGAGTGTGAGTGTGAGTGTGAGTGATTTCAACAACATAAGTTTTCTCTAAAAAATATGGATCCATTTGTCTCCAAATAGTGAACTATTTATAGGAGAGCAAATGAGAAATGAAGGGTTGAGATTGAAAAAGCTAACCAATGGTCAAGGATGGAGGAAATTGGAGGCATGGATCATTGATTCTCATCAACGGATGAGAATGCAAGATGAGATTTAATCAAGGGTTCTCATTCCTTCCCAACAAGCACACTTTTGACCTGTATAAGAGGTCAAAAGTTAACTTGAATGAGAACTCACAAGTTAACTTGCATAAGAAGCTAAGTGAGAATATTCCCTTTTTTAAATGATTGGAGGAGAGAGAATATTCTTTGGAATATTCTCATCGGTGAGGAAAAAGGATATTTTGCAAATTAAAAAAAAATTAATTGTGCAAAAAGGGAAGGAATATTCCATGGGAATATTCCCTTTTGGAGGAATGTGCAAAGGAGGAATATTCCCTTGTAGGTGGGAGGAATTAGATTAATTAGATAATTGCTAATTAAACAAGGGTTTAATCATGCAATTAGGGGAATTAGAAGAATTAGATGATGTTCATTAAATAAAATAATTTAATGAATGGGGGAAAGGTGAAATGCCATTTAATTAAATAACTTAGGGTTATTTAATTAAATAAGAAGGCTTGGTGAATTAAATTAAATAATTTTATTTAATTAATTTAATGAGATGAAATGTTAGCACGAAAGGGGTGAATTTTAACTTGATTAAATGAATTAGGTTAATAGATGCAAATGAGGCAATTAATTAAATAGCTAGGCTAATTTAATCAATTAAGCGAAAAGGGGATGGGTTTCAAGAGGAAATGATGTTAGTATACCTAGTTCAAGTGCATGATATCATTCAAGACACTTTTTAGTGTCTACATTTTGCCCCTCTTTTAAGTGAGGTACTTGTTGATTCGGTTCAAATACTGGCACCCTTTGGATTAAACTGTTGCTTAAATAAATAAAAAATTATTTTTATTTTTTAGATGCCCCACTATTGAAGGATTAAGCTAATTCCCTACCCCCTCAAGAAATTGGGCAAAAATTTTGAATTTGGGGTTGATTTCTCAACAAAGGTGAAAAATTGCCTCAAGGGTCCAGAAAGGCTCCAAGATGCAAGAAACATGCCAAACACACAAAAAAGATGCAAAATAAGGTTTTGATTAGCAAAATTGGTGAAATGATGATAAACCCTAGCTTTAAGATTAAATTAGGGAAAAAACCATAATTTTGATGTATAAATAAGTTAAGAAGGGTCACTTTCAATTCATTTGTGCATTCACACCTTAGAGAATTCTTACTTTTTTAAGCTCTGACCCGCTGACAAGATGGCGCAACTAGTGCTCCCACAACACATTTATGGCTGAGTTCAAGAGTATCAGAGGCTTCCAGGCATAGGACCACCAGTATGTCATTTTAAACATGATTTGAAATTTGACCTTTTGATGCATTTAGTGCCTTTTAGAATTTAAACTTTGGTAGCATCATCTAAAGCAACTCTTTTTTCTAGAATCGACGACACTAATTTGAATTTTAGCGATGCATATGTGTATTGTGACACATTTAAAAATTTAGAATTAGGGTTTTGGTTTCTAAATCGTAATGCATATGTTTATACTGATGCACTTCTTGATTTGAAGATTAGGGTTAGGGTTTGCAAAAGATTAAATCATGACATAAATGTTTTGAGTGACGTGACTTGCGATTTGCATTTTAAATTCCTTGAGCATCATTGTTTAGAATTTGAATTATAGCAATGCTATTGTAAATAGCAACATTATTGTCATTTTGGGGATGAAAATTCCACACTTAGCCAATTTTTTCAATTTTGACATCGTGCGCTTCGTGGGTGCAGGAGGTTATTCCACCTTTGATTTCTTGCGAGCACCAACCCACAATTTTTTCCAAACTTGGTGATTTATCCAAGTTGCAATAGGAGCATTTGTGGGAGATTAGCATGTGGTACATTGCATATATGCCCATCATCCAGACACACCTGGTGATGATGACAATATTGTGCAAGCAATGGCCTGGCAAGACCTCATCATTCCACCTTCCTATAGCTAAGGCAACAGTGACGCTGGAGGATGTATGGTGGATATTGCATTTTCCAATGCATGGTGAGTGCGTGATATATGATGTTGACGTCAGTTATGATGCATGCCATGAGGTGATGGACTAGGAGGACAATGTCTTGGTCACTTCACAGATAGACCTTGAGATGTATAGAGATCAAGTGCCCACTTTCATATTGATTGTTGCTATGATCATCTCAAGTTTGGTTGCTCCAGATTGATGGAGCAGAGGGTTCAACCCAAGATGGGGCTTGGCGTGGAACAAGATGATGTTTAGGAGGACTCTATTTGCATTGGGCCAGTGATGTTGGCCTCATTGTATCATGATATGCACAATTTTGTATACTATGATGGTAGGGTGATTGGCACAAGAGTCACCTTACTACACATTTCGGCCCAGGAGCATATCATTGTGCTTTGACCAATCGTTCAGATGGTTGATGTACAGTCAAATGATCCAATGGTTTGGTGATACAAAGGTACCATCACACTATATCATATGGGGAAACTTGGCATTCCATACTAGTGCTAGGTCATTGACGATATGACAGTCTTTAGATGGCGATCCTAGCTTCAGATGCCAACATAGTTTGATGATGTGTAGTAACTTTTCTTTGCTTGATAGACCTGATATATGAAGGGTCAAAGGCACACCATCATCGAGAGGTATCTACCAGATAGGGTGGTGAGATATTTTGGGGATAGGAAGGATAGGCTAGATGATTAGTATACTGCCATCTTCACTAGGTCAGCACGAGATTCACAAATGCATGAGGACCTATGATTGCAGCCCATGAGGTGGTTGAGGGCTTTTGGAATTTGGTGGCTCAGCCATGGGCATATGATTAGGGGTAGGCATATGTGTAGAAAATGCTTGCATATGATGCATGGTTCACACCCCCTCGCTGATTGACAGATCCAACGGGTGCTCCTCCATGAGGGAGACCAAGAGGGAGGGGTGTAGGTAGAGGCAGAGGCAGGGGCAAAGGATAGGATGGATAGGATGGGAATATTCTAGGGACACCACCAGTGGATTAGAAACCTCCATAGAAGCCTCCTATACAACAACAACTTCCACAATAACCACCGTTAGGGCCAAATCCTCAAGATTTATAAATACAACAGTTGCAACAATAGGTATAGGCTATTAAGGGTGAGAGGGATCAAGCCGATCATTAGTTTTTGATGGTCACTACTAAGAGAGATTAGGCTAGACAACAAATAGTAGCCTTGATAGCCGAGAGAGACTAGGAGCGACAACTTGGACAAACTATCGAGATAAAGTTGGCTTAGGAGGTTGGATGTCATCAGCAATTTGAGATGATGATAGTTGTAGCTTAGGGGCAGATAGTGTCTACTAGGTTACATAGAGAGGTTGTGACTGAGGTAGCCTACTATCGAATGCACTATCACAAGGATTTTCCACAAGCACTCAGACAACCAAATTATTCTCAGAGGAGTGTGGCACACCCTAGAGCAAAGGATCAGCTAGAGAGATAGGCAAGTGAAGGGAGCAGCCATCAGGGATAGCTCGATTGTATAGACACTTTTTGATTTGTTGCATGATTATTTACATAAATATAAATTCATGGGCTCCCTTTTGATATCCGCATGGATATTGTATATGTGATCAATTTACATAAACTGATTCAGATATTGTACCATGATGGTCATTTTTTGATATATATATGATGCGGATTCGATATGATGTGATATGTTCATTTTATTTCTTTTTTATGAATGTATGGATGCATTTTGATATGATGATGTGACATGCTTATATACTATCATGTATGGATGCAATTCTTTTATTTATGTTTATGTGATATGTGATGATAATACATGATGATATGAGATGTAATGATATGGAATGGATGCAATGTTATATTCTTTTTTAGTATATTTTTGTGACATGTTATAGGATGGATGATATGATATGCAAATGTTATGCTTATGAAAATAATATGGATGCATTTCTTTTTGTGTATTTTCTTATGCAGTTTATGAGATGATGATGTATGTATGGATAATGCAAATTTTTATGCTTATGATACAATGATGTGATGCATGTTTATGAGATGTGATGCAATTATTTAATATGTTTAGAATAAAAAATCTATATTATTCATCACAACTTAAATGATGATGCAAGATGTATGATGTGATATGCTATAATTATGTTGCAATGATGCAGGATGGATGCATTGATGATGTCTTTTTTGTTGAATGTCCTGATACTAGGTTAGCATAGAGAGAAGATAGAAGAAAAAAGATGATTGACCATTGATTTTGATGATTGCTTCAAAAGATCCAACAATTCTATGATCCACCAAGACTTTATTAGAGATGGTGATGAGAAATTCATGATGATGATGATGATGATGATGATGATGATGATGATGATGACTTGCTCATATCTTGGGATTGGGATTTTCCATCATTCCTTATTGTTTGATATAACACATAGACATGATGTATCAAGGTATTAATAAATAGGATGACATTGTATCTAGTGTAATGGACTTTGACTCTGCAAACAAATAGGATAATTCTTGTTCACACCTTGACATACAAAAACCTCATTGGAATGTAGTTTAGTAGTTTAGAATATCCTGGACCAAAGCATATGCAATAGTCAACAATCTACCCCAAACGACTTCCCTACACACAACTAAGCAAGTATGTGCCAATATTGTTTTACAAGAATACCCACAAGCACATCAAACAAAAGGTAATAACCAATGCCCCATTCCTTTCTCTCTAAATCGTTTTGATGGACATCATCGAGAGGTCCTTGGAATAGGTCATTAAGATAAATCACAAGAAAAGATCAAAGACAGATAGTCAGTGTTCTCTATATCTCTTACCGGTTTAACTTAGCTAAGGTGATGCTTGATACTGATGTCCATCGAAGGAAGGATACATCCTGGGACATGTTGATCAGGGGTTGTTTGATGTTGGATGATGATGAGCTTTATGATAAGTTGTTGATATAAACTCCATTGACACATTTACCTATGATTTATAGTTTAGATTTTAACACTTAAGTTCTCACTTTACGACTTGCTATACTTGCTTTCTATTTGTGCTACCAAAGGTTGAAGGTGATGATTGACTTATTATGGGTGAATTTTATTGTAGGTGAAAGATGGGATGGTTGGTTTTGGATTTTATTGGAATATTTTAATGTTTTGGTATTTTTGAAAATGTTTTAAGGCTATTTTTGGTCTTTTTGAAATTTTATGTGAATCTTTATGGTTTTTAGTTATTTGAGGCTATTTAGGGTTTTCTCCAAGATATTTAAGGTTGTTTAGGGGTTTTTGAATGTTTTCTAATGTTTTAGGCTTTTCTAAGTTTTTTGAATGTTTTCGAATTTTTTTGATATTTGAATGTTTAGGGATTTTTGAGTTTTGACCAAGAACCTAACTTAAAAGACCTATCCTAGGGGCCTCGAGGGATGATCAAAGATAATTTTTGCCTACATTATACACATAGATACCATGTAGTTCAACTAACTCAACTTATTAAAATGAGATATTAACAATTGACGGAATGACAATTTATTATGACGAACTCCTAAAGGATTGACCTAGGGTGTCTTGGGGGCACATCAATGATGGCCTTGCCTATGTTCAATCTCAGAGACGACGTAGTTCGACAAGGGACTATTTTTGGATTTTTGATTTTGATGTGTTTTGAATGTTTTGGATTTTTCCTTTACAATTTTTTGAATGTTTTTGGATTTTAGTTGTATAGGATTTTGCAATTTTTTTTGGATTTTTGGATGAATGTTTTACAAATGTTTTTAGGATTTTCAATGAGATTTCTGATAACCTTAGGATATACAAGAACTTGATATGATTCATAACAAAGTTCCCTTAGTGTGACGTGATAGACTACCTCGATATAGGGAGGACAAACTGACCTTAGGAATATGCCAAGTAGTACTAAAGGGGATACGATACTTCACAACATCAAGCTATGGTAGAGATGCAATTGGGAAATGAAATAAATAGGTTGAATGATGTGTTGGATAGATGTTGGTGCAAAGAATGATAGGATAAAGAGCCAAAGAATAGATCGAGGTGCTTTATTTATGTGAGGCACCTATTTTCTAGGTTTTCACCAAGGTACTTGCCCGAAGCGTCACTGAAGTGGTTTTCACTAGAGGATGATTTTTTTCTTTACTAGTTTCAATCATTTTTCTTATTTTTTTAGATTTTGATCATTTTTTGATTTTTTTGTATTTTTAGATTTATACCTCTCAAAACTAGCCATAAAATTTTTTGAGGTGCAAGTTGTTGGTTGGCTCCTGCAAGGGTTCACCTTTAGGCTTTGACAATTGATATTCTCCTAATCCATAGCTTGTTGTGACGACAAAGGGACCCAACTAATGAGGCTCAAATTTTCCTACTGTCCTAATATGGAAGATTCTTCTAATTCTATTGAAGAACAAGATGATCCCCTACCTGAAAAGACCAACATTTGATCTTCTTGTTATAGATCTATTTCAATCGGTTTTGATATACTTGCAAGTGATTGAGGTTGTCAAGACAATGAGATCATCCAGGAATTCTAGCTCATTCAGTCGATATACTTTATATTCTTCATCGATGATTAGGTTCTATAGTGACACTCGCAATGATGGAATCTAAACATCAATAGGCAGAATGGCTTCTAATCCGTAGACTAGGGAGAAAGGGGTTGCACCTGTTGGTTTGCGGATACTAGTTTGATAAGCCCAAAGAGTGGGATTTAATTGCAAATTCCAGTCATGACCAGCTTCATTGACCGTTTTCTTTGAGATTTTCAAAATGGTCTTGTTTGTAGCCTCAACTTGACTGTTGCCTTGGGGATAATACGGGGTAGAGAATTAGTGTTGGATGTTGAATCTTTGACATAACTCTTTTATATCCTGATTCTTGAAGGGTGTTCTATTGTCTGAGATTAGGGTTTATGAAACACCATAACAACAAATTAGGTAATTCAAGATAAACTTGGCAATTTGCTTCCCCATTATGTGGGTCATAGGAATGGCTTTGACCCACTTGGTAAAGTACTCAGTGGCTATTATGATAAACTTGCGGCCATTCAATGAAGTTGGAGTGATCTTTCCTGTGAGGTTGAGTGCCCACTACAAGAGGAAAAGGTGTGATCGTTGGTTGCAATTCCTGAGTTGGAGCATGAATCAAATCTCCATGTTGTTGACACTAGACACATTTTTGCACATATTGATGAGCTTCTCTTTCCATAGTTGGCCAATAGTACCCCATCCTCAACAATTTCTTAGCTTAATGTCATACTGCTAGAATGGGAACCGCATATGCCATCATGAAGTTTTGTTAAAGCAGCCAAGGCTTCCTCTTGATTAATACATCATAGTGATGTTCCTTCAATGCTTCCACGGTAAAGGGTATCACCTAGGATCACGAATTGGGATGCCTTCTTCACAAAGGTCTTTTTAATATTAGAGGTGATATCAGATGGGAGGATTCCTTTGCTTAGGTAGGTGAATATGTCATGATACCATGGGGATCTAGGACCAACAATGACACACGCGAATTCAAATTCATGGATTTCAAAAGTTGGTACGAGAAGTTGTTCTACCACAAATTCATATTGAAGGATGTTGTTTAGCATGTCTAACAGTGATTCTATTGTTTCCATGGCATCTATTGCTCTATTTTTCATACAAGGAATCTACTCAAAAGTTATATCTATGAAAGGTCCTTGAGACTTTCCACCATATTCTCTTAAGGAGTAAGCTTGTCATCTTTGGTTTGATATTCGTCATTAACTTGGTTGATAACCAGCTTTGAGTCTCCATAGACTTTCATCTCTTGTATTTTCCACTAAACTGCTATCCTTAGACCTATGATTAGAGTTGAACATACTCAACAATGTTGTTAGTACATGGGAATGATAGCCTATGTGACTTTGGAATGCAATCACCTTGATGGGTGATGAAAATAATACCTACTCATGATCCATGTTGGGTGAGATCCATCAAAGTACATTTTCCACTATGTTGTGAGATCAATAAGGAACACTGATTCATCGGGGAACTCAGATATCAATGGGTTCTCTGCATTGATAGGTATGTCTACTAGCTGTTCTACAATCACTTGTACGTTTATTTCCTTGCACTCCACACACTCTATGTCAAATTCAATTAAGATCATTACCCATTTTTCCATTCGCCCAGTGAGAGTTGCTTTAGATAACAAGTATTTCAATGGATCGATCTTTGCAATAAGTTTGATTTGATGTGACATGTAGTGTCTGAATTTTTGTGAAGAAAAAACTACTACTAAGCATGCTTTCTCAATGGGTGAATAGTTCATTTCATAGCCCACTAAGGTCCTATTGATGTAATAGATATCCCTTTCCTTTCCATTTTTATCATGTGCTACAAAAGCTCCTAGTGTTGTTGATGTTGCTAAGATATATAGGATAAATGGTTTGTATGGTATCAGTGGCATGAGCACTGGAGGTGTTAGTACATAGTCTTTGATCTATTGGAAAGCTTTATCACACTTCTCATCCCACTTGTAAGTTATTCCTTTATGGAGGAGATGTGAAAAAAGGTATATTTTTTCTGATAGTTGCAGTGTGAACCTTCTGATGGACTGCAATCTTCCTTATAATCTTCTCATTTGTTTTAGTGTTTGTAGTGGTTCCATGTCTAGGATGGCTTTTACCTTTGTTGGATCCATTTCTATCTATCTTTGTGAGACAATATAGCCAAGAAGTTTTCCTAATGTGACCCCAAAGACACAATTTTTTGGATTTAGTTGTACCTTGTACTCTTCAAGTCTGTCGAAGATGGGTCTTAAGACTTCTATGTGCTCACATCTTTTCTTTGATTTTTCCAAAATATCATCCACATAATCTTTGACTATTTTTTGGATCATGTCATGAAAGATGAGGGTCATTGCTCTTTGGTAGGTTCCTCCTACATTTTTCAACCTAAATGGCATCACATTCCAGTAATAGGTTCCCCATGGACAAGTGAATGTGGTTTTGTGTTGATCCTCCTTGGCGATCATCATTTGATTGTAGCCTGAAAAACCATCCATGAGTGAGAAAATTTCATGCCCAGCTACTAAGTCCATGATGAGGTTGATGTTAGGAAGAGGGAAATCATCCTTTGGGCATGTTGTGTTCAAGTCTTTGAAATCAGTGCAAATTTTGATGCCCCTAATCAGTTTTGAGACTAGTACCAGTTTTGAAACCCACTTAGGATAATCTATCGGTCAGATGAATCCACTGTCAAGAAGCTTTTGTAACTCTAGTTTCACCAAGAGTGCTATCTGAGGGTGCATCTTCCTTAATTTTTGCTTAGCTAGTTTGGCTCCAAGATAGACTACTAAGTGATGCACAACTACTTCTAGATTGAGCCTTGGCATATCTATGTATGACCATGCAAATTTAGCTCTTCACTCTTTTAGGAATGTTGCTAGATTTTTATGTTCTTCATCCAACAAAGATTCAACATAGAAAGTGATCTTAGGTGCTTCTTTTGTACCCACATTGATTGGAGTGGCCTTTTCTGCTAACATTGCTGACTTCTTTGGATGCATTGCACTGAGGGGGAGATAGAATCCCTCATCCTTAGGTGCCTCTGAGAGGTTTTCACCTTTAGATGGATCCTTTGTTTTTACTATTTTAGGATTATAAAGTGCCACAATGTGGTTTTCAATCAAAGATCTACATGTTAGTTACATTTCATCAATTTTGTGATTGAAGGACTGAACCGTCTCCCCGTAGTATGCCCCTGTCTCTAGCTCTATGTCAAAACCTGCTTTGTGATTTTCCCATGGAACTTTTCACGAGTCCCATGAATTATGAGATCACTTCATTTTTTTTGAATAAATCAAGAATTGGTGGTCCTTGTTGGTCCATGTCAATGAGTTGTGGGTATACTAGGCGTGTTTTAGTTGGTTGTTTTCTTGGAGTAAAGGATGTAATAGATATCATGAAGAGGGAATTATTTTCAAATAGTTTAGCAACATCAAGGGGGAATTCATCTAAGGTCATATCACATGATGTCAGTAACCAAAAGGAAGCCTCGACTCGTTTAGTGGAAGTACCTTTTCCAATAAGGGTAACCTTGCTAGTAGTAAAACCTAGGCCAATATTCTTTAGTCATTTCTCAAGAACAATGGGTTCTAGAAAACCATTATCATTTTGTCCCAGTTTCTCATTCTTGTTATATCCCATTCAATTCATTAGCAGCAAGCCTTTATTATCATCTTCCATGGGAAGAGCAGAGATAGGCCATTCATCTTGATAGAGGAGTTTAGAGATATCACCCTCATTGGCATCTTCTTGGTTCAAATCTCCCCACTTGGTGAAGGTAGTGGCTGCCATCTTGATGGTCTTAGGCTCTTTATTGCTAGATGTGGGTTTCTTATGAGATTGAGGAGAAATAGTAGCTCTCCTAAGACAAAGGTGTTCTTCATTAGCTTATAGTTCCCACAACCATCATATTTGATCACAACTTTGATGTTGGGAATGTTCTCCACCACAAGTTTTTTTGTTGTTGAGGTTGATGCAAGGGATGATGGGTCAACAAATGAGGTAGAAGGTGTAGGGCCTTCATCATTCTTGGGTATTTGGGGTATCTAATATAAATTTACCTCATGATTCTTGCAATAGTAAAAATCTTGGGAGCTCCATGGATAGTAATCTCTCTACCCTCAAAGGGAAACTTTACACATTGATGATAGGTCGAGGCTACAAATTTTAGGGCATGGATCCATGGTCATCCAAGTAGGATGTTATAGGGAAGATAAAGGTTTAACACTTGGCATGTAGTTTCTGCAATGAGAGGTCCCACTTAGATGGGTAGTGCAATGATGCCTTGTGATACCCACTCTTGATCATCATATGCTCTGATGGTGGTACTCTTTGCTTTCTCAATTGTATCTTTTGAATAGCCTAGGTCCTTGATTAACTAAAGGGTACAAATGTTTAGACCAATACCTCCATCTACTAAGACTCTTTTTACCTTGTTCTTATGAATGATGAACTCAATATTTAAAGCACAATTATGAGATGGTTGTGATAGTAGGTCTTGTTCTGAGAAGGTGAGAAGATGATTAGCGATATGCCCCACCATAGCTTGAAATTGATCTATATCAGTTTCCTTATGGACAAACAACTCTGATAAAGCTTTCTCCAAGATTTCCCTATGCATAGGGGATAGCCTCAATAGTTCCAAGATTAAAATTTGTGCAGGGGTCTTCTTAAGCTGATCCAGGAAATTATACTTGCTAGGATTTGATGTTGTAAAAGTAGGTTGTGCCTAGATTGAGATGGAACTTCTTGGATGGTAATTTTTCCACATCGTTTGGTAACTCCACACTCCACACTAGGTCTATTGATGGTGACAATGGTAATGAAACTATCATAGGAAGCAACCATGTTGGAATAGGTATGTTGCACGTTTGTGTAATCCTTAGCTTTTTTGTTGTTGTTCCCTTTGTTATGATCTAGCATAGGGTTCATGTATATCTTAAGATCCTAATTCCCAGCTGGTACCTCAATAGATATGGTGTCATTTTCTATGATGTATTGGATAATATTCTTGAGCCTCATGCAGTTTGTTGTTTTGTGTCCTTTGATTTTTTCAAAGTCACAAAGGTCATTCTCATTGTACCAAGATGGTTTCTCTTGGGGTTCTTGGTAGATTTCAAATTTGGGAAGTGTTATCAGATTTGAATCTACCAAAACTTTCATGATGGTTTCAATAGGTTCAGATAGTTGTGTGTACTTGCATTTAGGATAGTTGTTCTTGTTAGTGGTTCACCTTTGTTGCATTTTGGTGTTATTGATTTGATTGTTTTGAGGAGGTTTTGTTTGTTGCATAGTCGATTGAATGTTAGCAACTTGATTGTCGTTTGGTCTAGGAGCACTTAGGACTACCTTAGCATCTACCGCACCATCATTTGTTATGTTTATGTTCTTAGCCCAAGCACGAGGCTTTTCATTTGAACTGGTTGATAGACGATTATCTTTGTAAGCTTGATTATTTCCATGTGAGAGTAGATCTCTCTTGATGTTAAGGGATCTAGGGACAAGATTTTCATAAGATGTGATGCACTACATTTTCAAGTGGAAGGATAGATCTGGATCTATATTTTCTATGTTGATTCCCACTTCTTTTTCATCAGGAAGAGGCCACTTTCTCTTACTAGCTCTTTGTCTCCACCATTGCAAGAAATTAGCAAAAGATTCTTCTTTGTTTTGTTTGAGGGCATGTACAATTCTTCTAAACTTGCATCCATGTCAAGGTTAAAGGAGAAGTGATCAATGAATTTATTGGTAATTTTTTGGAAAGTTTTGATAACGGGAGGTAGGTGAGAAAACCAATCCATGGCAGGACTTGTTAAACTTCAAGGGAAGAGGCACATTAAATAAGAATCATTGTAGGCCACCTCCATACACATGATGTTAAATGATTTGATATGGTCCACAAGACTTCCTCTCCCTTTGTATTTATCGTATTTAGGGATTTCAAATCTAGGAGGGAATGGTACCATTGCAATGTTTCGATCAAATAGATAAGGACATAAATTCTATGTATGAGGCTTCTTTGTCTTGCCCATTCAAAGGTCTTGTATCTCTTGGGATAGCACCTTAAATTGTGATGCTAGATCATCTTATAGGTTTGGTGGAGGAACATATGTTGGGATGACAAATGAGTTGCATGCAAGATTTTGATATGATAAGGTGTTGTATGGAGTGTATGGTGGTGTGAGATTTTGTGAAGGTGATTGCAGTGTTGATGTATATGTTCCTAATGCATTGATGATGTTTTGTTGAGGATTATAGTAGAAACTTGGTTGTTGTTGTTGGGCATATTGTTGAGCTAATAAGGCTTGTTATTGTTGTTGCACCACTAGGGCTTGTTGTTGTTGTTGCACCATGAGGGCTTGTTGTTGTTGTGATGCTAAGGATTCTTGATGAGCTTGATGTTGTTGTTGTGCTAAGGCTACTTGTTGTGCCACTAAGGCTACTTATTTTTGTTGTTGTTGTTGTTGTGTTGCTAAGGCAGCTTGTTGTTTTTGATGTTGATGTTGTGATGCTAAGGTTGCTTGTTGTTGTTGCTATTGTTGTTGTGTTGCTAAGGTTGCTTGTTGTTGTTATTTTTGTGTTGCTAAGGTGGCTTGTTGTTGTTGTTATAGTGCTGCTAAGGCTGCTTTTTGTTGTTGTTGCTATTGTTGTGCTGCTAAGGCTGCTTGTTATTGTTATTAGATAGCTTGTTGATAAGATTTTTAAACTCAAGCTATAAAGCTAAGGCATGTGCTTGCAGTGTAGGATTAGATGGTTGTTGGGACATCTATGATGGATTGGGGGTGTTGATGTTTTGAGCAGGTAGTGGATTGTTGATGAGAGGTTGAGGGTTCCCTTGGTTTAACATCCCTTGTAAGATGGTGGATTAAGGTGGAGGAATGTAAGTTTGAGGTCCCAATTGATTTTGCATGGTAAAGGGGACTAGTCGCACCCACAAAAGGATATGAAAATTATGGCAAAACCTATCCTGTGAATTGGACATTCCAGTAGGTGACTAATACCTCTTCGTGGATGTTCATTTACTTGTCAAACTAGGGAATGTAAACTTTAAATGGAGCAGCACTATATGTGCACTAAGAACCAGTTTCAGTTACAATCTATTGAAAAATAAATACTTGGAAAGAAATTCTACCTACGCTACAGGAAGGTAATGCAAAGTTCTCTTAACTCAATCATAATCTAACCAAAGCAGAAATCGTATTAGCTACAATTAAGAGACAAAATATAAACTGGCCTTATGCTGCAGGAACAAACACAGGGATGGATTCCCGATGCTGCAGGAATAGTATAAGACTGAGCTTGTGCTAAAACTTCTAAAATGAAATCTAATTTAAATTAACAAAGGAAAAACAACTACGCTCCTACATATACTTACTAAGTGGGCCCCCTTAGAAAGCATCAACTAATTTACATAGAAGATTGTGCTCAGAACTCCATCAACTTTTATTCATATTGTGAAATCATTTACATTGACTGTTCTACTTCAGAAAACTAACAAAAACTCTGATTCATATTATAACTCTAACTCTTACATAATCTACTTCTCTATCTATCTATCTATCTCTTTCTCATTCACCCACGTAGGAGGAACACTTATTTTAAAATCAGGAGAACAACTGACTAACTAACTCTAACAGAGAAATACGTGGATATAAAAATGCATCCCGAAATTGAGGAACAAATTTCATAAATGAGTTTATCCGTTTAACCCGATCTAGAGAGAATTTAGCACTCCACTCTTTCCAAATTAAATGTCATTTGAAATGCTTACCAATAGTTTCAGTCAAAGAGTCTTCGCCAGAGCTTCCTCAAAGTCATGTAGGAAATGGACTTTACTGCAAGGCCAAGATTGGCTGCGCTTGACTCAATCATAATTTCTTCAACAAACTGCAAAACACAAGGTAATAGATGCGAAAGAAAAGGTGCATGACACACACAATATCCATTCATTAATCACATATTTAAATCTATTTCATCATTCAAAAACTACATATGTTATGCCAGTCATTTGGGAAGTCAAACAGGGTAATAAATACAGACATGTCAACATGATAGGCTATAGGAACATGAAAGTGTATTGCTATAGGATATCCCCCAATAAAAGGTTTCAAGAGAGTTAAACAACCATAATCAATAGAAGTAAAGGTATTAAAAGTACACCATGATATCCAAATTATGAGCATATTTTGGGCTTATCATTTTACCCCCTACTTAACCCAATGCTGGTCCTCCAGCATTAAACTTCTTGGTGGTCTCTCTAAAATCAGTGGTTGAGGAATGACCCTGAAATAGAATTCCAAATTTGTAACAAAAGCCTCTGTAACTATGCCACCTTTCATACCTACGAGCTTCTTTGTCTTCATTAATATTTGTAGCCTGGTAAGAATAAAGGGGCCACATTAGCACAGGAGGTCTAAATGTTAATGTCAACTACAATTCAAACCTCTTTTGGAGTCCCAACTGTATGTATTTGCTTGATCGTTTAAGAGCTACCATAAAATTTAGTGGACTGTGAAGTTCAGACTTTCTTAACCCAACAGTTAATCTTTCCCACCTCTTTTCAATTCTGGAGTATGATAGTCTCCAAAACGAGTATGATTGTTCCTAAAATTCATCATATACCTGTTTCCTAAGATCAAATATTTTCATTTTGGCTGTATCATTATTAAAACCATATGCCAAAGTAAGCCAAGTTTTCAACATGGTGCAGGGGTCTGAACTCTCAAAACGCAATGGAATTGGCTCATTCCTTTCGGTTTCTTCGTATGTTTCCCATTGCCTGCCATAATTTGCTTCATTTTCCACCCAAGACATAAGTGATCTCAAATGGATGTCGCCAATATACAAAAGGGGATTCCACTTTGTTTCAAATGGAATTAAAAAGCCATGTAAGTAAAATTCACACAAAGAATTTTGAGCCAATTAGGGGTTGCCTGATATGCATCGTAAAATTCTTTAGCAGTGTGAAGAATAGGATCCTGATTTCTAGAAATTCTCATTAGTTGGAACCACAAGAACTGTTCTTTAAGGCACATAGCATAAACTCTAGGTGGTGGTCTGCATTCCATAATCTAACCAGTTACCTTCAGCATTTCATCCATTTTCTCTTTTAACTCCTAAATTTCCAGTTTCTGCTCTTCAATTTTCTTTTTCAGTTTCTTCTTTTCCTCCTCCCAAAGACTTTGTTGCATTTCAGTCTTGGCTAGGTGGTGGAAAGTTAGTGTTTGTAATGTAACTGGTCTCCATGTAGCTTTGACATATTCCAAAAATTCAATTAAAAATGTTTTCTTATAAAAAACAATGGCTTGACAAGTTGCAGGGGGAATTGAGGCTTCATTGACCTCTTCCAACGGTTTAGTCTATTCTTCCTCTTGCTGCAGGATAAATTTTTATTGCTGTAGTGGAGGAGACTATGCTTCCTTCGAAATCTGCATAGCCGCAGCAGCCAAGTCATCAAGACTTGGTACTCCCCTTTCATTATGCTCAACTTCCCTTATCTCAACTTGTTCTTCTTCAAAAATAACAAATGAACTCTGTGCAGCACTTTCAGACACATTCTAAGAAACATCACATTCAGACTCTCTAGATTCTTTTGAAATTATAATAACCTCAGGATGAGGTGAAGCAAGGGATATTTTACACTGTGTTTTGGTGGAAACTCTTCTTGGCAATGTTGCGGCTGCAAGAGGTGCTCACATAGCCTTCCTCTTTTTGAATTGCCTAGTGTTGATGATGTTTTCTGCACAGCAACAACTCAGATAGAATACAAAATCCTATCTCTCTTGAAAGGTAATCTCCAATAATGAATTACTAAAAATCACCCCAAGGTCTCTCGGGTGTTAGGTCATAACAATGCATAAAACAACTCAGATGAAATGTGAAATTGCTGGTAATCACAATCGAACCTTACTACAAGCAAACTGAACCTTTTCAATTTATCAGATCTAACAATATGATGATCTTGAATCCTAAATCTAACCGAATAATAAAGAAATTGCAAAAGATAAGGATGCGGGGAAGGTAATAAAATCTAAATTACTGAACAGACAAGCAATGCAAATGACATATATTTGGAATGGACCTATCTCAAATAACCAATTCCTGTTAGACCCACAAGGCAATCTTTACAAGAATAGTGCAATCTTCTGAGGAGTATAAATTTTCAAATCATAGACTTGCATCTACAACCGAACTCAAGCACATTTGAATATATATGGTCCAGGTTGACTTCACCAGCCTACTACAATCAGATAGTTACTGGGAGTATAGACCAAAGATAGCTACCAACATTCCAAATATGAAATCATATACACCCTTTATCCAACTAAACTAATTTATTTCTGAATAATAAACCCTAGATCTTCAAGCAATGTAAAAGATAGAACAAAAGAACCATGCAAGATGAGGTAACACAAAGGATTTCACCAGGAAAACCACAATGCCTTCAATTGTATTAATCATCAAATGCTGCAACAATTCAACTGTTCTGAATATGATATCTGCTTTAAGAAATTCTAAAACTCTAACTATTGCTCTTGCTAATCTCTACTATCAAAATCTTTGAACTGTCCCTTACAATAAGGCAAAAATGCCTATTTATCAAATTTTTAGAACATGTCGGCCCAGCCAAACATTTTTACAAAAAATAAAAACCGCCCAAAACAGGTCGGCCAAGGAAACAAACTAAGGCACACATTTAATGCCATCATCCAAGTCGGCCAAAGCACAATCCCCAAGGAAATCCGGTCCAATGCATGCCCTATAATAATAGGGAAGCACAAATCTTGAGATAAACATTAACCGCTGCTTCCTTTGTCCTTTTTCCGCGCTGGTGACCCTTGGACCTTCAAGAAAACTTCCTCCAGCTCAGCAATGGGTGGCAATGGCAAAACTTTGAGCCGGCATTTAATTGACTCAATCCCATCATTGGACCGCTCAATGGTCCCCTTCCAATCCTTTCTGCTGGTCAGGTATCTATCTATTATTGCCAAATATGTAGCCGCATCATCAAGCATATGGCCAGTGACAACCTCATCAGAATCTGGGGCATAAACCTCATGCCACCATTCCTTCAATTGATCCAAACTCAGGTACTTGGGAGCCATCTTATTCCTCCCTGTCATCACTTCAAAAAACGCAATGCAACCATCATAGATTGCAGTAAGGTCGGCATCAATGGCTTTTCTTCGTTTCTTTATCTTTTTCAGGGCTCCCTGCCTGATCTGTAATGCTTCGAACCATTCCCATGGTTCATCCAACCTGGAAGAGGGAAGAATTCCATCCCTGCCCAATTGTTCCCTGCCATGTCCCAGAATAACCTTTGTCTTCTGCAACAGAGAATCGACATCATTCATATCCTGAGAAAGGATACTTTCCATTAGCTCTTTTCTTTGGACTGCATCCTTGCCAACTGACAGGATCTCCTTAATAGCTTCATCTCCTTGTGTCCGAACACTCATCAACCAGTCCATGGCAGCTTGTGTGGAAGCCTTCATCTTCTCTATACCAGAAATTGTTTCCTTCGGCAGAAATCCGGGAGTAGAAGAGGAGGACGGATGGAGGGACTGTAGAGGTTTCATGACCTCTTCTAAGCTTTTCCTCAACCTTTCATTTTCCCTTTTCAATTCTCTCTTTGTCTGAGTCTCCTTCTTCAACCTATCCAGAATCACAGCACTTGACCCCTCGAATTCCTCAATGTCTTGTTCTAGGGAAGCTGGCCCAAGGTTAATGGTTTGGACACTGTAATCCTGGCCTACTACCTCATCTCTTGTTTTATCTGCAACAGGGGTGGCGATGTGGACTACACGGTTATGCACCTCATCCCTTTCCACCCGGGAAATTATCCTAGCGGCCTTCTTCTTTTTCCCCTTTCCAATCTGAGATATCATTGCATCCCAGTCGAGAGGAGTGTCCTCCACTATCACCTGTTTCTTCCTTGCTATTTCTTTTTCTAACCAGTCCGGGGCTACAGGGTCCGTCCGGATTCCTTCTGTGTCAGTTTTCCCCGGGTCTTTTGTGGCTTTCTCCTCTTCTGCTACTGCCACCTCGACTTCTCCTTCTTCTGTTGCCTTGTCATCATCTTTCTCTGGGGGTTGTTCACCTTGGTCCATCTCCTCAAATCTCAACTCAGGAAGCACCGGCGATGGAGTTCCAGCGGGGATGATTTTCTCTGGTTCTGGAGATCCGCGACCCTTCTCACTCTCCGGAGAGTCCTCGTACTGTACCAAAGGGGAAGTGTGCCCTTCCTCTGTCTCTACCTCGAGCCCGGCAGCCTCACTGAATAATGCCCCTTCCTCAAACGGCTCTGCTTCTCCGCTAATTTCCTGCTCATCCGGATTTACCGGTTCTGTTACACCCTGTGGAGGAGAGATAGGCCTGTCCTGTTCAATAGTTCCTGCCGGAGTCAGTCCCTTGTAGGGATAGGAGATGGCCAGTATATATATAACAAAGGAGGACATGGTAAACTTCTTTCCTTCCAAAACATTCCTCAGTTGCCTATCTATTTCTGCACTGATAAGTCCTGCCCAGTGGTAGTTCGTTCCTTGGCCTATCTTGGTGATCACATGGACCATCCAACTTTCCAATACCCCGGCAGTTTTAAGTCCGTCCACCCTGCTCAACAGTGTGATGGCATCATAAATATCCGGCCTAAACTTCACCCTGTGCAACTGTTTGGGCAATTTAGAGTGGTGAGACTTGGGCTTCTCAAGCCATGAGTTGATAAGCTGTTGAGCCTTAACTGGCTCGTTCTCATAATACATGCGAGCAGTGTCAATGTTTAGGGCGCAGACCGAGGGGAGATCCGGCATGCTGAAAGCTCGGGCAATGGAGGCTGGACTGAAATTTTCCAACACCCGCCCCTCAGTACTAACTACCATCTGTGTGTCAAAGGCGTACTGCCTAGCACACTCCAAAATCAGCTCGTAACACTGGACTGCTGGAGGGAACCCTGCCACGTGTACCAACCCTGAGTTCATCATCCCTTGCCTCAATGCCGATTGGTCCTTCTCAGCTGTTCTTTGTTTGAATTCTTCGTAACGCCAGGCACCAACGTTGGTATCAGACACATCTGCCCACACGGAGGATATCTTACTCTCTGGGACCTGACTCTTCATGTCTAATCTCAATTTTTCTGTCTCGGAAACTGCAGATGCCCCCGCACCACCTTTGGACTTCCCAGCAGCAGCTTTGCTTGATTCAGCCTGCACATCCAAGAATTATTATTAGAATTTAATTATTAAGCTCATATCCATCCAAAAGGTTAGCATACATCATACAAATCCATTAAAACCAAATGCCAATTGCCAATCTTCCGAGATCCGGAGAAATCAAATAATCCGGGAAAATCGTATAATCCGGGAAAATACATTCGGGGCGGAATTCTGGAGAAATCCGACCCAGACGGACTCCTGCCACCAAAGCACTATTAGCCATGTAAATCATTAATATGCTCGGAAATCAAAGGAAAATCATCATTTTACTCTTTGGCAATCAAGAAATAGGCATTAACAATCACTCCATCAATTCCCTCATCGAAATATAGAAAAGAATGCAATCAGACAGGAAATCCGGAAAAATCCGAATGGGACGGACTTTCGCGGACAGCATCAAATGCACCGGAAATTAACCCTGTCCGCGGAATAAAAGGAAACCGGGAAAATCCGGGAGACCAGAAATTCCGCGACAGCCTCGGAAACCCGAAAAATGGCAAAACGTGCACCAAAACAGGAGTGACCACAAGATCTTCAATATCAAAGCTCGAATGAACCCAAAACCGACGACAATCACCAGACTCGAATATGCAAAGAGGGTCCAACACTCAGAAGCACTCAAAGGAAGGATCCCATACTAAAATGACGATGCCCTAAATCGAACAACCACATATCCGCCATTAAAACCAGAGCAAGCTTTTAGGGTTAAAATATCAGTTCGGGATTTACCTAAAAGCCCTCTAATCCTCACAGGACGGGGAAGCCAACATAAAACGAGGCGAAAGTCATTCAAACACACGATCAAATCATCGCTTTAACCGAAACACCAAGAAAACCCTAAATTCGCATGGTAACACATCCCGCACCCAAAACAATTAAGCAACACGACCCAGAATTCCGTCTAAAGTGTAAATATGCAATCAAGCGGATAAACGGAACTCATAGGGCACGAGAGATGGGCTTCAAATAAAAAATACGGATCAAACCGACTGAATAAATACGACACCCAAAGTCAAAATATGAGCCGACCCCAAAATTCAACAACGCCCAGTACAAGAAAATCTCAAATCACCATGCAAACAAACGGAAGGACGACGAATACATACCATGGATCAAGACGAGCAGAAATCGAGCTTGGAAAATCAATCCACGTGACAACACGTCCAGGCAACGAGATACTGGCAGCAACACTCAAGCAATCCACGCGCAAACAATCCAAGATCAAACCTCGAAGCTCAAACGGAAGTTCTGAATCGCCAGAGCAGAAAACAAGGAAGCAATCGAAGTTGGAATGAATCTGAAAATACCCTAAATTCGCCCTTATACCCGTCTGAACCAAGATACCTCAGCCATTAATGCGCGAAAAGACGTTTCTGACAAGTCTGGAAACCCGTGCCCCAAGTGGAATTTCGGAGAATCCCAGAATGCGCGGAGACACGGATTCCGCGGAAATGCAGGAACCGGGGAAATCAGGAAGATCGGGATTTTGACGGAATCCGGGAAAATCCGACTGGACTGGAAAATCCCGAAGTTAGGAAAAAACCCGGAATCGGAGAATTCGGCAAGAAACGGACAAGGAACCAGGGCCGGAGAAATCCGCCGGAGGCAGAGAATCCCGGATCCAGGTGAAAACCCGGACTTGGCCAAAAGCTTAATTTCAATCAATATCAACCCCAAGGCAAGGGCCAAACCAGCAAAACCAACATG